>VDFB02008455.1:0-36911 GCA_007258455.2 Sequoia sempervirens
TATTTCCATCTAAGTATCTAGTGTTGTGTCATACATAACAAGTACGGTCATACAACTATGGATACCTTCCAACTAAGCATGACGCTACTGACAAGTTATGCAAACCTGAAGCACAGTGAACCAACGAATGCAAGCAGAGACTTTTGCACTTACTTTGGCCAAAGTTTCGATATATATAATCATCCACTTTCTAAGGAAGCAGTGTCATAAGTTCACCCACCTCTAACTCAACTTGGAAATCTTGCTGACCTATGGTTAACTCAACTATTGGTTTGACCCAAAGGTTAACTTATCTCAAATAGATTCTCTTTCAATAGTGATGACTTCACTAGTGTCAATTATTCAACTAAATAGGTTTAACACATCTAACTCGAATACCCTATTACGTACTTGTAACACTCTGGGTCTAGGCAACTGCCTCTTATTCGAGTCCTTTCTTACTAAGTCAATAAACGACATGACTGGTTATACTTTTTTGACTAGATCTTTCCAATTATGTTCATGTAACATCCTAGAGCTTGGCAACTACCTTTTACTCAAGTCCTTAGCTTTTAGCCATAGGAGTAACTACTCTCCTATTTTATGCATAATTAGTTAATAATGATGACACAATGTCATCGACTAGACACACCTGGTCTCAATCTACAAGTATTGGCAATATGTCGATATGTATAATAATCTATTATTAAACTTAAATTGAAGAATACTTCTTCTTAATAAAGTTTTGGATGTCCATCATTTACTCTTATGGTTCTTGTTCCTAAAGAACTCCATACCAAATACGGTTAATCTTGGAAGTGAACATAAATAGACAATCGTCTTCTTCATAAATGATGGTTCAGACTCTTCGTTGTTGTACCTAGTATGGTTCCTTACTTCTAGAACTCCATAACTGATCTGGTTAATTATGATATTAAATATCATTTAAATTGATTCAATATAAAACTTTCTATCCATAGTAAAGTCCTTTAATAATTCAGTATATTAATGTGTTTAACCTCTGATAACTCAACTGAGAAACTATCCAACTATTCTCCTAATTCTTCACAGGTTTCTCCCAAGTTATCCTTTGCGTAATTATATAAAATACCTATGTTTGTAGGTATATACTTATTCATATATTCATCCTTTCACATGACAAATATATACTCACCTATAAATGCATGATAGGTTTATTTCCAAATTTGGAGAATATTTTCTATTTGTGGAATATCCGGGCTCCTACACCTAAAAATCTCCTAGCATCATGGCCTTTGAGTTTGTCAAGAATGTAACATCCCCTACCCAAGATCAATTTACATGGAATAGGTAATAATAATGACCCTTGGTCTATTATATAAAATGATAACTTTTCAAAAGATAATAAAGACATTTTCGCTTTTATTACGTTTCAAACCCTCTTACTAAAATACAAAATAAAATTGTTTGATAACAATATATATGACACTGTCTCATTGGGTTAAATATCATATTTCCATACTTAGCTTTTCTTCACTACTTTGGTTTAATAAGTTGGTCATCTTGGATAAACACGGCTTAGAGAGAGTCTTAACTTTTCACAGAAGCTCTCTCAAATATATATATATATATATATATATATATATATATATATATATTCAGTATCACGTAAATCAAACACAATTTTAACAATGTTTTAAAAGGAAAGCTACTTTGATCTAACCAACTAGTTACACTAGTTCTCATTAACTCTTTACAATTTTAATTGGCATTATGCATAAATAAACTAAGTGTTTCGTACATGCATTCATATAATTTCCCAAACAGCCACACTTTGCACATAGCAATGGCGAAAACAAATTCAGAATCATAAAAGAGCTTTTATCAGATTTTAAAAGAGAAGGAAGAAGAATTATTTGAATAATGCCTAGATTAAATAGCCTAGCTTTGATTCGGTATTCCTTGCTACAATTTTGCACTTTAAACTCAAAGCTTCTATGCTTCTCCAAGCTCCACGCTCAGCACTATCCTTGCACCGTTTCTTGATTCTTTTACTATTAGTCTGAAACTATTGAGCAATCTAAATTTGATACAGTCAAGCTAATCTCACTCTATGGCGTACTGATATGCAGTTTGCAAATGCTCTTCTCACTATGCTATTTCTTTCCTCAAATCTCACGTAATGCAGCTCTCTCCAAAGATTACAAAACTCAAGAACAACCTCTAGAATGAGCAGCTGGTACATATTTATGCTAAAATGGTTTACTAAAGATAGAAACCAGTTTCACTTGGAGGCTCGAATAGCTCCACAATTGCCACGATTTGCCTATGCTTCTAGGCGTGAGAAAAAGCCAAACAAGATAATCATCTATGTTGCGCATAAAGTTGCCACGACTAGCATTTGACTAAGTAAATGCTATTCACAGTACATCACTGAAGAATGCAGTTACAAGGTAATTATATTTCAGTTGGAAAAAGTCTCCCAAGGCAAATTGACTTCCTTCCCAATTGCCACGGCTTACTAGCAAGTTAATGTTTTGCTAAAATGCAGTTTAAGGCTTCAGAAAAAGTCTTGAGAATGGCACGTTGGCAGCTGTATTGCCACGCCAACTCTTTATTTACTTTTTTCCCAAGTCGTGGGCTGCTTAGTAATAGGAACTCATGCTTTGAAGTTTCCCATCGCCACCTTTATCATGGCTTTAACTTCAACTCACAAAGTGTAATTTACTTAGCCACTAACATGGCTTTGAAGACAATTTAATCATGCTCACGCTGCACTAAGATATAGCGCCAAAACATTCTTTTAAAATGCTCTTTTTATAAAGCCTTATAATTCGGCTTGGTCTCCACAATTTGAGGTGGATGATCTTCCATATTAATATGGTTTATAATTTAAATAAAATATAATATATATTTATATAGATACGCTAATATATATACATATATATATGAATTAACTCATATATATATATATATATATATATATATTATTCTTAAATTTTGACGATCAAAGTGGATCATTACCGACAGAGGTGTATTTTCCCTAACACCTATCAACTTAGGTTTAAGACTTGCCGACTTGATAATTGAACTGACCTGACGAGGTTCCAAATAACCTAAATGAGTGAGTGTGTGCGTACTCAAATAACAATACCAAACATTCTGAACACCAATCTCTTCTCTTGGGTGATACTCTCCCTCCCCCTCTGGAGGACTCGAACTTTCCTACATCCAACTTAGAACAACATATACGTAGTTAGTCGATAACATACGAAACATAATCATAATATAGCTTAAGCATCATATAAACATTTAAAAGTAATTTCATCGCATGGCCTATGCATATATTTCATTCAACCCGTCAAATACCATCATGACATAATCTTGCATTGAAACTGTATTTGAACATAAAGGTTAAAGTAATTTGATAGATTAACATTGGGGTGTAACACTCCAATGCAATGACTTTTTTACTATCATGCAAGGCCATCTCTCAAAATGTTGAATCTACAATCCCAATCATCAGTGCAGTCACTCTCCAACCAATTATGAACAACTGGAAGGCTAATGATCAATGAATCACTCTCATCATTGGTACTCGCTCCAAAATCATCATTATTCAAGCACTGTCACTAGCCATTAGTTAATGTCTAGAATCATTGAAAATTCAATGTCTAAAATTAAAAGACCCAAATGGTATCTCATCATCAAGATTCTCAATTGATTGATCCTAGTCACAATGAAACCAACCATGAAGGTGTCATCTCCATATATCAATTACTATCACTCTACAAAAGTGACAACTAATGTGACCAATCAATGGTGATCACTCACAACTAGCAATCCTCGAATCGCATGATCTCAAGGACAACTACAATCTCATCATCAAAAAACCATCAAAAGGGACATCCTTAATGTGGCCTCTACATCACTTCTAAAAAGTGCAAATCCAAACATGAACTCTATCTAAATATGTCCAATCATCAAGTGGGACCACTATGAGTAGACCTCCAGCTAATTAACTATAGGATAACTGTGCATCATTAGTCAAATTAACTAAAATATAGGTCAATCATCATGCTGACATCCACATTATCTATGGCAGCAACATCAATTGAAACAATACCATGCAAGGCAGGCACAAGAATTCATCAAGAGCAAAAATGGGTACAAACTACTCAATCAAGAACATGTACACATCAACTTTCTACCAACAACAAAACAAATTGTCTGTAAGTGCAATCATCTAGTGCATCCAAAACATTCAAGTGTAAGATCAAAGTCACACCACATGTTTGATCTGAATCAATTTAGGGGATCAAGTACACCATTTGTCCACCAATCAACAAAATATCTTAGATCCAACGCAAGATGTCACAAGGCATCCACAAAACATTTGCAATCTTTGACCAACAATTGACAATCATTATAATGCAACAAAGCTATGGAATCATGCAACTAAGCAATCACAACACATCATCCACTCAACATGCAGCAAGGCATTATCACCAATGTACAACATCATCTGATCTACACACACAAGCAATTCTACATCACAATGCACATTAGCAAGATTCAAATTCAATCTACATCACAATGCATCCCTAACAAGAACAACACAAGTCCTTGTCAGCATCAACTCTCCACCATATCACTACTATGAAGACTCCACTTGAATTTCGCACACACAAGATTCCCTACATGCAAATGAGAGAGGTAAAAGTAGAGATCATATAACCCCTAAATGGGAAGTATTGGAAACACACAACTCGGACATGAAGTGATCAAATGAGCACTAAATCAGTGATGCTGATGCAAAAGCATCCTAGGGTGTAAGAGCAATCTTGCATCAACCAAAAATATTTTGCTTTCATTTTTTTGTTTGTTTGTAGGTTTCCAATCATCAATTAGTCACCACAAATCCCACTACATTTCACCACAAGTGCATATCTTACCTTGTGATTTGGAAAATATGTTCTACCATGATCCTTCAACATCATATTCACCTTTGAGAAGATTTTGATCACCAAGCTTGGCAACTTTCCAATGTTTGTGTCAGCAAAGGAATACATTGTTAGTTTTAGGATCAGATTTGCAATAAGCAGAAATACAACAACACATGAACAATAAACACAACACTTTTACCCTGGGAAAACCATCCTACTCGAGGGAGAAAAACCTAGCAAAAATATATCTCTTATATATTTAATGAATAAGAGCAGAAATCTACTTTACAATCACACCCTTCTCAAGGGCGAATTGATACAATGAATTAATAGCACCTATCCTTTGATGCAAAGATAAATATGTTTCTTCTTGAAGTCGATCTGCTGCTACAAGATGGTCTGCTGCTCCTTCTTGAAAGAATGTGAAAATGACAATGATTTAATTGATAATCAAATGGATGAACATCTCCTTCTATATGTACAATGCAAGGAGACTCTTCACAAGCAAGGCGACTCTTCACTTGGTCAGCCACTTAAAGAAAATGAAATATTAATTATAATAAGGCCGACTTGCCTTAACAATTATTTATTATATTAACTTAGAAGAAAATATCTCCCTAAGCTACAAACACTAACACTCCCTCTTAGCTAGAGAGGTATTTTCCAGATATCTACGTCATGGAGTCTCTCAACATGACGCCCACAATGGCTACACCCATTTGTGGAAAGCACAAAGGTTCATCACGGAGTCTCTCAACATGACGTCCACCATGGCTACTCCCATGTGTGGAAAGAAACACATGCACAAGTGCCCATCATGGAGTCTCTCAACGTGATGTCGTCATGGAGTCTCTCAACATGACGTCCACCATGGCTACTCCCATGTGTGGAAAAACACAAGTACAAAGGGTTCATCACGGAGTCTCTCAACGTGATGTCATCATGAAGTCTCTCAACATGACATCTCATCTCAGTCTCAGAGATGATCAAGGGCTCGCACCTCATATTTCTCATCACCGGAGAATGTACTACAAGAACCTTCACCTCACTTATTTCATAAATTCTAGGAGAAATATACACTACAGGCTTTCACCTCATACTTCTCCGTCGAGAAGAAATATATACACTACAAGGGCTTTCACCTCATACTTCTCTGTCACAAAGAAATATACGCTACAAGGGCTTTCACCTCATACTTCTCCATCATAGAGAAATATACATTACAAGGGATCTTCATGATGATGTGACTCCCTCTAAAGCTCCAAGTTCTTGCATCAACCTCCTGACCTCCTCGTCCAAGGTTGCCTCTGTTGGTTTGTCAGACTCCCTCTGAATGTCAATTCCTCCTCTTCGAAGAAACTGATCGCAATGACAATCTGAATAGATTCTTCCTCTTCAAGAGATGTCTTCAATTATGTGCCACCAACTCGGTCCCAAGGCAATAAGCTATGTCGCCATTCTTCAGCCTACGTGACTTCCTCACAGGATGCATCAAGCTCTTCCTCCCTTGAATGCAATCTCTCATCACCCTTTTGCTCCCTCGTCCAGATCACAGGCAGAGATTACTAATAGTTCATAGAATCAAACTATAAAATGTACCGTCTTTGAAGCATACATGATTCACTATTCCAATGCATGAATTAATAACTACATAAAGATTCATGAACATTATTCAGGTGTAAATCTCTTTAATTCAGTATTATCTCGGATAAAATACTTCTATTGTAAACTGTTATCAGACCACTTCAAATCTGCATAGCCAGAAACAGAAAAATCACACCCACTTCCTTAAGCGACATCAGCACCCACAAAGAAAGACACGTTTCCATACTCTCTCATTCAAACACTTTTCTTTACTCAACACACAGGCACAAAATATCTCTCACGGCTAATACATTAAAAAAGCCCGTTCTCAGAGTATGTAGACAATTTAACATCTACACTGCTTACAGTACAGTCCATCAATACATATTTCTACTGAGCCATACACACTGAATGTAGACTATTCATGCTATACAATTTCTGAGCACACCCACCAAATTCCTTATTTGCTATATCCTTCAAAATAATAACATCGCGGTATATTTCTATCACATTCGAATTGCATGAACCGCCAAACAAAGAATCACACTTCACCCAAAGAACAACCCGAAATAAAATGCTCAAGTGTTTTTGTTACCAGCGACAAAGAAATACATGCGATCACATCTCTCTTATAGAGCACATTTTTTAAAAGCAACAAAGGCCTAAAAAACTCTCACGGCATCATACAGTTGGCACCCAGGATAAAGAGATAGTGATAGCAATAACATACACATCGTCTCCCTTATGTTTGCACGCAACAAGAATAATCACATCCTTACAAGTCTTCAATGCGCTACATCAAAAGAATTGCTTTGCACCCACACACAATATCCTTCCATACTGCCTTAGCTAGAGATAAATGGAAGCAAGCAATTGAATGCCCACAACTTCCACCATTGATCACGGCACTTCACAAAGAACTATTAATATTTCAATTTCCAGAATGATGCTCAAAGAGTTGTCTTGACTGCTCACCCAAATCTGATCAAATTCTTTCTTAAACCTGCCTCTAATACCATGTTAATTTTAGGATCAGATTTGCAATAAGCAGAAATACAACAACACATGAACAATAAACACAACACTTTTACCCTGGGAAAACCCTCCTACTCAAGGGAGAAAAACCCAACAAAAATATATCTCTTATATATTTAATGAATAAGAGTAGAAATCTGCTTTACAATCAGACCCTTCTCAAGGGCGGATTGATACAATGAATTAATAGCACCTATCTTTAGATGCAAAGATAAATATGTTTCTTCTTTAAGTCGATCTGCTGCTACAAGATGGTCTACTGCTCCCTCTTGAAAGAATGTGAAAATGACAATGACTTAATTGATAATCAAATGGATGAACATCTCCTTCTATACATACAATGCAAGGAGACTCTTCACAAGCAAGGCGACTCTTCACTTGGTCGGCCACTTAAAGAAAATAAAATATTGATTATAATAAGGCCAACTTGCCTTAACAATTATTTATTATGTTAACTTAGGAGAAAATATCTCCCTAAGCTACAAACACTAATGTACATCACATGATACATTGGACCCAAAAGTGCTTTGGTATTCATGACATCAAGTTTTTTACATCACTGCATTCCATTTGGGAGCTTTTATCTACCATTAGGGCCCGACTACCTTCATTAAGACGCTGGGCTTTGTGCCTGCCTTGTGCCCAATGGAGATCATTCACCAAGGCTTGAGGTTGATATAAACATCATTCACAATCATTTTGAAACAACAGAGGGCAGGACAAGTAACAAAGGAAGATAGAGAAGGCGGTACAGGAGCACAAGCGTGAAGGTATGAAAGCATGAGAGAGTGAGGGACAGTCAAAGTTGCATTGTAATATTATTCAAATTTTGTAATTACATGTTTGTAATCAAGCAGCTAAGAGCCTAGCATGTTGGAGCCCATTGCAGCAAATTATGAATTTCATTCTTGACTGTGAATCAATAAAAATTGTGTATACTTTTGTTGTGTCATTGATTTTTCTACTGTGTAATTGTGAGTTGTTTCCATTTCTTAATGTATACCCCTGATTATTTTTGGAAATCTTTGACCAAAGAAAGTGACAAGATAATTGTAAAATAAATCTCATTGCTGTTGCAAGGTCTGAAATAAATTTTCCATGTTCATTCAATGCTGGTTACAAAATGTTCTGATTACAACACTCCAAAGGATTGCAAATTACATGATATTGACATGAACATAAATTTATTCATATGAAAGTACCTTAAGGTAATGATGTTGTGTGAGCTACAGAACTGAAATGGTGATTGGAAGCACTGTCAGAACTGGTGTTCACATTCAGCCGATCATGACTGCCATGAATCCATTTCAACTCCCCTTTTAATTCAAGCATTAACAACTTCCAATGTTAGAATAACTGATGACTTAAACCCAGCCCTGCATTTTATCACCCATAATACTAGGACGGTTAGCTACAGGTCTGCTGTGCATTTTCTGAATGATTGTAAGTCTGTCAGAAGTCTGCTACAGGAACAAACAGCCTGAATAAACCCCCAACAGCATTCACCAATTAGGCACAAACACCTTTCATGATGCCAATCATCAGCAATCCAACCCAGCAACACTGTAATCACCTCAACTACTGAAGAGAAATGCAAGGAAAAGGCTGTTAATTGGTTACAGACATTTAGTCCATAAACCTGGGCGCTGGAAGCAAGGGTGGTTGGGTAACACTACCCAAACTCCTCTAGAATCTGTGGATTCCACGCCAAAACACCTGCAACTGGAAACCCCAAGTCTATAGGCACACCTATTGTGATGAAATTGCCCCTAAACCCAAGCGCTTTGATCTGGGAAGACTCACGTCCATTTCCAAGCATCCTGCAATGTGATATAACCTGCTTTTAATTTCATGCCACTGACAACACAGGCTTAAAATGCCTCCAAGCTTGATTGCTCAACCCCAATGAATATCTCCAGGTCTGATATAATAAATTTCAAGAGACTAATCACCAAAAATTGCACAAAATATGATGTACGGCCAGCTAGGGCATTGTTCCAATTCACAAATGGTGCGGCTAGATTCAAAGGCTCCTACAATTTGCTTAAAAGACCATGCTAATACCAAACCAAAATCCACTCCAAAAAAGCTCAGATATATCTATAATCAATTTGCCTCAAAAAATTTCATTCTTTCAAAACCCTGAAATCCCAAAACTCTGTGAAAATCAATGTGTTTCCTGTGTGAAAACACCAAACCAGCTAGGGTGTATCTCTCACCACTGAAACCAACAACTAAAGATGAGGGTTTTTGTCCTCAACCACCAGTATACGTATTCTGGAAATAGTCCAGCATCTCCTTAAGTTGCCAAAGTTCACATCACCAAATGAGAGCTCCCAAAAGGATTAAGTAGAGAAAGGGGGAAGAATTAGGGTAACTCTTTTTTTTAAATCACCCTTTCCCTCCAAAACCCCATGCCCCTCCTTGCTCTCCAAGATTAACTTTAACTTCTAAAAATTAACATGAGATTTCCCCACCAAGGGCGTCCAACTTTTGAGGCACATATTAAGCCTTAAAATATGAAATATAACCTTCTTTCTACGCATCCCATGAGGTAACATCGTCCCTTCTTTAAAAACAAGTTTACTTTACTAGGCCAAAGGGGCCTCTTATAACCCACGCCCCTTCTCACTTAGTTAAAATAACAACTTTATAAACTTAAGTGGCAAATAAACAAATATTAATTCCAATCACTGAGAGAACTCACCACTACCAAAAATAGAAACTTTGCACTGCATTGCTGCCAAGATTATGTAATGTCCCCTTCTCATCAGTAATCTGTTCTGACACTCATCAGCCTATTCCGAAAGCCTGTAGGCGTGTATGAGGTAAAATTAGGGTTTCCAGTTCTGAGGTTCCTTGGCATTTTCTGAGAGTTTACTATTTATAGTAAATTCTATTTTAAGCAGTATCGAGTTTGTCAGCTTTCAGTACTTCATTTCCTGTTGGAGCATTTATTTGCAGTTCTTGATTGTCCTCTTAAGGCATTTTTATGTTGAATAAAGGCATCAAGGTTATATTATGCAGTTGACCCCCTTGGCCTAGTTGAACAACTTTAAGTTGTGTGTAAAAAGGGGACTTGGAAGGGTGGCGCCTTCATGAGGAGATTTAATAATTATTGACAAGAACATAATGCCTTGGGAAAAGTGGACGCCACTTTATTAAGAGAGAATTTTAAATTAAAGTGAAATTCTTATTATGCAAAAAGGACGCCATCTTGAGAAGTTATTTGTTTTTTTGTGGAAATTTGAAAGGTCTCCTATGTCTTTTGGTATACTTCTCAGGAATTTGAAGAGTTTGTGAGCTCTTATTTAATGAAGGATTTTGCTCCAGCATTTCATCCATGAAAATTATGCTAAAGTTATGCTGTCGGAATGACAATTGATATATTGCTTCGAGGATGTCTACCTCCTAGCCTTTCGTCCAATTTTGTGTTTGCAATATAACACCTAGTTGGCTACATTGCTGCTTCTCAACATCAGACTAGCAGATTGAGCTCATTTGATTGAAGAATTCTGGAGATTTTTGGCAATTTTGGTTTGCTGTTTCATCTACAGCTGAAGGTGATTTTTATTCATAGCTTATTTTCCAGTTTGAAATTGGTTTTGGGTACTTCACCAATCTATTTGCTGACCTTGGGCGACCCTTCATGTTAATTTTGGGAATTTAATTTTAAGTGTCTGATTTTTAAATGAAAATCGCCCCTCCAAGGAGGGTCGTACCTTTCTAAGAGCATTGGGAATTGTGCAAGTTGATATAAGTTGGAATTTGCTGCTGTTTGGTGCTTGGTTTTTGGGCGCCTACCTCCTGAGAGACCTTTGCAAAAGACTTCATTCAATTCGGAGGTGAAATGAGCGAGTTATGAGTATTTTACTGATTTCCAGTTTGCTGATATGAATTTCCAGAACTCAAGATTTTACATCAGATTTATAAGCTTTCTGTTTTAATCATATTTCTGTCATTGGAAAGCAAAGAACATCATTGGAATTCATTCTTATCTTCTTATCTCATTTCTCTATCATTGTAATACATGTTTTTGCAGTCTTTGAATTGTAAGGTTTCGATTAGTAGTACTAATCTAACCAATTGTTATTGCTGCAACTACTTGTTTAATTTCTAATTAATTACCCCTCGACGGTTTACCGCCAGTGCGGAGAAAGAATTTGTTATATCATTGTACCCACTTTCAAGTGGTGAATCCCCTGATGCGGATGCCGCTTCACGCCAGCCCGGATAGATTAGTTTGTAACCGCTCGGCGTTATCGATTTCAGTTTTCCAGTTAACCGCCGTCGCGTATTAGCACCTGCAGCCTCCAGATTTTGGATCTTGAGTGCACATTCTTGACGTTGAGTAGTTTCTTTCAAGTATTTTCATTTAGCTCCTTCGCCATATGACAACACCTATCCCTCATCGGGATTGAGTGTGCATTCTTGGTGTGAGTTCTTTTCAAGTTCAGTTTTCTATTTGGAGCTAACACTAACCAAGTTGGTTAAGTGCTGGTTATGTTGTGTTAATTCATCGAAAAAATTGGTTAGCATATTTCAGTGGTATCAGAGCAGAAGACCCTGCCATCCTGTGGCAATTTGCAGTTGGTTATCTGATGAGTGAAAGAGATACTAGGCCATACACCAGAAGTCAGGCTAGAAATCAGCATCAGTTTCCGCCCGTTCCAGAAGCAGAGACCTTCTCAGGAGTCCTAAGAGATCTTGGTAAACAGTGGAAGGTTCAGATAAGTCAGTGGAAGTAGTTGAACAGACAGTTGAAATAATGTCAGACACTGTAAGGAGAGATAATGAAGAGAGGGACAGAGTTGAGAAGAAGTTTGATGGGATGATAGACATGATGTCCCGATTATTGTCCAAGTTGGACCAGCAAGCAGCTCAGAATATCATTCAGCCCCAAAATAACTCAACTGGAGAAAGCAGTGGAGTTAATGGGAATAACAATAGTGGCAGTCCTGAGGTGAATACAAAGGTATTGCTGAATTCAGGTAGATTAAACCACAGATCTTCACGCAGGGAGGAAACGGCGGTTGAGCTGCAAGCGCGGTATTACGTCGAAAATTAAAGTTTTCTTTACGCAGTTTGAAGTGCGGACAATAATTTCATGAATCAAAGGAGTCGAAATGAGGAGGAGGTCCTGGGCACCTAAATAATAGTTTCTACCAAGCTTTGGGAAAGATTACTATGGAACATTTTGATGGTAGTAATAAGTGTACAGCCAGATCGTGGGTACAAAAGTTAGATAACTACCTCTCTCTCAGACCCATGCCGGAAGAAGATGCTGTCAAATTTGCTACTTTGCATTTAGATGGGATATAAGCTTGAATGGGTAGTCTTCATGGTTTTGAATCACTCACCAGCCATAACCTACGTTAGCACATATAAGAGTTTACCAATAGAGTTGATTGAAGATTTGACACCAAAGATCAGTGGAATTGAGAGAAATTAGCACAATTAGGCCCGGCAAAGTTCTTTAGAAACTATGTAACTGATTTTCTAGGGGTTGTGGAGTAATGAAGATTGCCTAACATTCTGCGAAAGAAGACTTGTGGTTCTTTTTGCTGAAGGTTTAATGGAGCCTTTGAAGGGTTGGGTCAAAGCATTTGATCCACCAACGTTAGATGAAGCTATCAAGAAAGCTAGGAGCATGGAGTTAGCTGCCCCAAGGCCTAAATTTCACTCAAAACCATTCAGCCATAAGAAAGATAAAAAACATTCTTCAAATCTGCCCAAGAAGTTTCCACCAAGGTTGTCAGAAGAGCTCAAAGAACAGCTTAGAAAAGATGGAGTTTGCTACACTTTCCGTGAGCCTTGGGTTAAGGGTCACCGTTGCTATGGAAGAGGCAAAGCAAATCAAATGGAGGGCTATTCTGATTATGGATCAGAATCTGATTCGTCTGATCAGCAATACGAATCAGTAGGTAGTGAAGGTGAAGATGATTCCGAAGAGAAGTCCGATGAGGTGGGAGATGGTAGTGCTTTTGCACAACTATCAAGTTTTCAAAAAAATGAATCCTTTCAGGTTCATGGAGTTGTGAATTCACAAAGGATAGTTGCTCTAATTGATACCGGAGCAACTCACAATTTTATTGATGAAGGATTAGTTGCTAAGAAAGGTTTGAAGACTGAAGAATTTGATGGTTTCAAGGTAATGGTTGCAGATGGTTTTACTATGTCTTGCACGAGGAAGATTCCTAACCTCTCTATGCAATTAGGAAATTATGAGATTAAAGATGATTTTTATGTGGTGGGAATTGGAGACACTGATGTTGTGTTGGGCATACAATGGCTGCGATCTCTTGGTGAGATCACATTGAATTTGCAAACTATGGAGCTTAAATTTCAGTCTAAGGGAAAGAAGGTCGTTCTAAGAGGGATGTCAAATGGAGGCCCTCGAATTGTGTCTTTGAAGAGGATGGAAAGGCTGATCCGTCACGATCAGGTTGAATGGGCTACTGAATGTTTGGTTCTACCAGCTGATCCAGTAGAAGAGAAAAGGCAGTACCACCCTGATATTCAAGCCTTACTTTCGAAGAAGAGCAAAGTCTTTGGAAGCCTACCTCCTAGAAGACCTCCTGAAAGAGGTTCTGAGCATATAATTGAGTTAGAAGGAGCAAAGCCTGTCATGACTACACCTTACCGTTATCCAAAGAAGCAGAAAGATGAGATTGAAAAAGCTATCAAGGAGCTTTTGGAGAGTGGTTTCATTAGACCAAGCAAGAGTCATTTTGCTTCTGTAGTGGTGCTGGTCAAAAAGAAAGATGGCACAATGCATATGTGTGTTGACTATCGCGCATTGAATCAGAAAACCATCAAGAATAGATATCCTATCCCTAGGATTGATGAGCTTATTGATGAACTCCATGGGGCCATGTTCTTCTCGAAGATTGATCTTCGTTCAGGCTATCACCAAATCAGAATGAGGGAGGCGGATATAGAAAAGACAGCGTTTAGATGCCATTTTGGGCATTTTGAATTTCTTGTCATGCCTTTTGGTTTGACAAATGCTCCAGCTACATTTCAATCTTGTATGAACAAGATTTTTAGACAGCAGTTGAGGAAGTTTGTGCTCGTCTTCTTCGACGACATTCTCATATTCAGTAAGTCATGGGAGGAGAACCTTAAGCATTTGGAAGAAGTGCTTAGTATTTTAGAGGCGGAATGTTTGTTCGCCAAATAATCAAAGTGTGAGTTCGGGTTGACAGAACTCTTATATCTTGGCCACATTATCAGTTCAAAGGGTGTGAAAGTGGATCCAGAAAAGATAAGGGCCATTCTTGATTGGCCAACTCCAAAGAATATTTCTCATTTGAGAGGATTTTTAGGGTTATGTGGATTTTATAGAAGATTTATGAAAGGATATTCTCATCAAGCAGCACCTCTCATAGATCTTACAAAGAAAGGAGCTTTCTTTTGGACTAAGAAGGCACAAGAAGTTTTTGATAAGTTTAAGCAAATTATGAATACATGTCTAGTGTTGGCACTTCCGGATTTTACAAAACACGTTCGGTGTGATGCTTGGTGAAGGTGTTGGAGCTATTATAATACCAAGACAAACATCCTGTCTTGATTTGGAGTTGAGAGGGGTAGAAAAAAAACTTATCTATTATGAAAGAATTAACATCATCATTGCCTTTTGTCTAAATTCCGTCAATACTTAAATTGGGAAGTAAATTTATTTATTAGATTATTTACAATAGTCTTAAACTTGCTCATAAAAAGATTTGAATGAAAATGAGGGTAGGCAAGATCAAGCATATGACTTTGACATTGAATTTGTCAAAGGGAAAAATAATATAGTGGCTGATGCTCTTTCAAGAAGGCCTCATTTGCAGTCACTTTGTGAGTTATTAGCAGATTGGAAGGAGTTAATTGCTGCTGATTATGTTAAAAATCAGTTTGCAACCAGCTTGCTAGAAGGTCATATGGTTGATGAAAGGTATAAGTTGGTTGATGGGATAATTTACTACAAAGATATAATCTTTTTAGTGCAAGAATCTAAGCTTAAAAAGAAGATTCTACAATCATTTCATGATGTTCCCCTTGCTGGTCATCAAGGGATTTTCAAGACTTATAAGCAGATTCGTGAAAGATTCACTTGGAAAGGGTTGAAAGAAGAAGTCTTGAACTACATTAGAGAGTGTCTGATTTGCCAAAGAAATAAAAATGAACACTCTTATCCAGCTGGTCTACTTCAGCCTTTGCCCATTCCAAATCAGAAATGGGAAAGTATTGCCATGGATTTTATCATGAGGTTTGCTTAAGGTGCAAGGGCGTGATTGTATTTGTTGTGGTTGATAGACTAATTTGCTCATTTCTTTACCTTATTTACCTTCATTACAATAGCTCAAGTATGGCTGAGTTGTTTTTGAGGTCTTCCATTGCATGGATTGCACAAAACTATTATCGGTGGACCAACCACTTGCATTCCTAAGTATTTTTAGCAAGAGATTTTCCAATTTGGAGTGGGGTGATTACTCCAAGCGCATAGATTCTCACCCACAAACAAATGGGCAATCAAAATTGTTAACAAATGGATTTAGAGGCTGTGAAACTATATTTGAGGACTGACCAAAAAGAGCATGGATTAAATGGCTTCATTTAGGAGAGTATTGTTATAACTCTTCTTATCATATGTCAATTAAGATGTCACCTTTCATGGCTCTTTATGGTTATGAAGCTACTAATTTTGTTGATTTAGTGTTTGGTGATAATAGAGCTCCACAAGCACAGGATATGTTACAACAGAGCCAAGACATCTTGAAATCTCTCAAGGAAAATCTGCGACAAGCTCAAAATCAGCAAAAGTTATACGCTGATCAGCAGCGTGTTGAGAGGTCTTTTGAAGTTGGGGACATGGTCTACTTGAGGCTTCAACCCTATAGACAATCTTCTCTCAAGAAAAGTGGTGCATAAAAGTTGAAGCCACGTTTCTATGGTCCTTTCAAAGTCACCAAGAGGATTGGTGAAGTTGCTTATGAGTTGGAGCTTCCAGCTGAAAGCAAAGTGCATAATGTCTTTCATGTGTCACGCCTCAAGAAGGCACTTGGACACAACGTTGTGGCTACTTCAGAATTACCTCCATTGGATGAGGAAGGTCAGTTGGTGTTGACTCCAGAAGAAATTCTTGATACTAGAGAGCATTCTTTGAGGAGAAGGACAATCAAAGAATACTTGGTTAGATGGAGGAATTTTCCTATTGAAGATGCCACGTGGGAAGGAGAACAAATTTTGTTGCATCCATCTTTTCAGTTGCTTGAGGACAAGCAATTTCAAGGAGGGCAGACTGTAATGTACCCTTCTCATCAGTAATCTGTTCTGACACTCATCAGCCTATTCTGGAAGCCTGTAGGCGTGTGTGAGGTAAAATTAGGGTTTCTAGTTCTGAGGTTCCTTGGCATTTTTTGAGAGTTTACTATTTATAGTAAATTCTATTTTAAGCAGTATGGATTTTGTCAGCTTTCAGTATTTCATTTCTAGTTGGAGCATTTATTTTCAATTCATGTTTGACCTCTTAAGGCACTTTTATGTTGAATAAAGGCATCAAGGTTATATTATGCAGTTGACCCCTTGGCCTAGGTGAACAACTTTAAAGTTGTGTTTAAAAAGGGGACTTGGAAGGGTGACACCTTCATGAAGAGGTTTATTATTTTTTAATAAGAACATTATGCCTTGGGAAAAGTAGACGCCACTTTAATAAGAGAGAATTTTAAATTAAAGTGAAATTCTTATTATGCAAAAAAGGACGCCATCTTGAGAAGTTATTTGTTTTTGGGAATTTGAAAGGTCTCTTGTGTCTTTTGGTATGCTTCTTAGGAATTTGAAGAGTTTGTGAGCTCTTATTTAATGAAGGTTTTTGCTCCAGCATTTCATCCATTCATGTTATCATACTGTTATGCTGTTAGAATGACAAATGAAATCTTGCTTCGAGGATGCTACCTCCTAGCCAATTATCCAATTTCATGTTTGCAATACAACATCTAGTTGGAATTCACTGCTTCTCATCCAGACTAGCAGATTGTGCTCAACTGAAGAAGTTTTGATGATAGTTCCAGTTTTTGAGTTGCTGATTCTTACACAGCTGAAAGTGAAAATTCAAATGCATCTCTTAGAATAAATTTATTCTGATTATGGGTATTTTTGCTGAGTGATTGTTATGCCAAGGCGCCCCCTTTTGCAAAGTTTGGGATTTAAATTTGAAGATTCTAATTTTTTATGCCAAAATCGCCCTTGAAGAGGGTCGTACCATTCAAGGAAGCATTGGGATTTGTGCCAGAAATAAAGTTGTTGTTTGGTTGCTATTTGATGATCAGAAAATGTTCGCCTACCTTCTAAGAAGACACAGCAAAAGACGACATTCAATTCGGAGGTGAATTAAGTGAGTTATGAACATTTCATTGATTCTCATAGTTGCAGATTGATATTTCCAGTTTACAGTTTCTGATTCATTATCAGCTGTTAAAGAGATAAATAATCATTTGAAAAGCATCTAATATTCATGTGTTTGAAGATTATTGTAATTCCTATGTAATTTGCAGCTTATTTCTCATTTGTACAAACTGTAAACAGTAGTACTGTTCCAGTTTTAAAAGCTGCAATTCTTTCTTTATCTTCTCACATAAGTACCTCTGGATGGTTTACCGCCAGTGTGGATAAATTAATTGTAACACTTTTGTACCCACTCATAGTGGTGAATCCCCACAATTCTGTGGATGCCTGCTACAGCGGATGAATTAGTTTGTAATAGCTCATGGCTGGTTATCCGCCTATCAATTTCTAGCTTTCAATTTAACACTCCCTCATATGTTAGCACCTCGCCCTCAGTGGGATCTTGAGTGCACATTCTTGACGTTGAGTAGTTTCTTTCAAGTACTGTTGTTTTATTCCTCCGCCATATGACAACACCTCTCCATCATTTGGATTGAGTGTGCATTCTTGGCGTCGAGTCCCTTTCAGTTTGGTTTCAGTTTGATGCTAATGCTAATCCAGTTAACTATTGCTGGTTATGTTGTGTAATTTCTTCAAAAATAATTGGTTAGCATATTTCACCCTCAAGATATTTGTTGATAAGGTTGATAATGACAATATTGCAGATTTGTTTGCTAATGAGATATATGTAGATTTTCAAGGATATGATGTAGGTTATATATGGTACTCTAATGATGAGAGTGAAGGTATAGATGATGTTGTTGAGGTATATGCACAAGAAATGGACCTTTGGGACATGAAGACAACAAATGTAGTAGAAGATTCAATGGTAAAGGTAGAAGAAGATGATGAAGATTTGGTGCCTACACCTAAAGAAGAAGAGGACAGAGGTGAAATAGATTTGCAGTTACAAATTGAGCCACCAAGGTATGAGAATGAGATATTTACTTCATTGTTTCATGATGAGACTAATGGCATTTTCAGTTTTATCCATGTAGAAGTTTGTGGTTATCTTGAGACAACAGATGTAGAGACATTTTGGTTGATAGAGCAGAAGGAAAATCAAGGCATAGAGTGTATAGATGAGTGTGAGCATGCACAGGATGATATGATGATAGGAAGACACAGTTCACTTCTTGTGCTTATGATTTCAAGGAAAACAAAGCCATGGGTCAAAATGAAGATGCAAATTTTTGTGATTGTAGGTGGTGAAGATTCATTTCTTTTTGCAGGTGCTTTACATTTTTCTCCCTCAAGGGACTTGAGTTTTTTCTTCAAGGGGAGAATGGTGCAGGAGCACCTTGTTGCATTCAAGCCTCCATGAGGCCAATATATAAAATAATGTTTAAAGAGTGCTTAGGGGTCATTAAATAAGGTCTTTCAAGACCATATTAATGTATTTGAGTCATTTTATAGGTATTTGGATAAGTTATGTAGTCATTTTGTCTAATTTGCAAAAAATGCCAAATGTTGTTAAATGGCACATGAAGAGTCAATTTTCAAATTTGTAATAAGAGTCAATGGATTTAGATGTTTTAGGGTCCATTGGGACTATCTAATATAATTTTAATTGTTTGGAGGGTCTTTGGAGTCAAAAATGCAAAAAATGCATATTTTGTAAAAAGTTGTTATATTGTAAAAATGCAAAAAAGTGCAAATGGTGGAGTCAAGTAGTTAGGAGGTTGGTTTGGGTTAGTTAGATAGGTTAGTTTTGATGTTCAAGGATTATAAACAATGTGTATAGTCGAATTCAAGGTTAGTTGAAGATTTTGGTGAAATGAAGCAAATCAAAGTTTCATTTTTCTATGTTTTTCAGTGAAATCTGCTGCTCCAGAGAGTTGGACGGACTTATACGGTTTATTACAGCCCTACAAATTACATTTATGGAAAGATAATTTAATTTATGAAGTTTTTTGTTCTTACCAGAAATTTTTAAAAGGTCGTTTAAGTTGTCTAATGGTCGAATCTTCCCAGCAGCCCTGTTCAGAAATGAAGGTTCCAATTTTGAAGAAAAATTCATATCTTAAGTTTCCACCATTGAAAACTCTTGAAAATTGGTTTGTAGGTCTGTTTTAACATTTTATTTGAGATTACAAAGTTACAGGGGTGTATGTAAATGTTTGATAAGGTTTCAAGGAGGCCCTAGGCTGGAAAAGAGTGATTTTGTGTGAATTTTGCATGAAAATGGTGGTTTAAAGCTAGGGTTTGTTAAAATAACATGAAAAAAGGTTGGGTGAAGGTTCCTAATGGTTGTTGCAGACCTATTTATACTTGTATGAAGTGGTAACAAAGATAAATGGCTTGGGAAATGTAAATTTGCTTGTTGAAGGGGTCTAAATGGGCCTAAATGCTGATTTGAACAATCTACTTTTAGAAGTTCACATTTTTGAGTTGTCAAAGTTGGGAAATGGTTTTGAATCAGTCATTTGCTATTTTTAATGTTTTTTCTGATTCTACAAGAATTTTTGTGCCTTAACTCTATTTTGGTATCTTGAATCAAGGAAATTGTCAAGAAAGTTGCCTTGTAGAATGGGTAAATGAGTTGAAACCCATTGTTGTGAAATATATTCTAATAAGTTGAATTTGAAATCCTCTTGCTCTGCATCGGAATCGTTCAATAAGTTTTGATGGAAAGCATAATATTGATGATTTCTACTATGTTAAGGGTTTAAGGCATAGTATTTTGAGTATTGCTTAGATGTGAAGTAAGGGATATGATCTTGTGTTTAAGGATGAGAGATGTGAGATCTGGAAAGGATCCAAAATATTGATTGCTACAGGAAAGAAATTTGAAGGAAATATCTATCAACTTAAGGGTGTTGATGGATGATTCCTTATGATGCAAATCAATGACAACTGGTTATGGCATCATAGAATGTGCCACATGAATTTTGATAACTTGGTATGGATTAGTGTAGTTTAGGCCATGAGAGATTTACTAAGGATTAGAAAGCCTATTAATGCTATGTGCAGGAATTGTTAGCTTGGAAAGCAAGGAAGAATTAATCACAAATAAAAAGAACAAGAGTGGACTACTGGATTTAATTCATATAGATCTTTTTGGTCCTACAAGAGTAAGAAGTATATAAGGAGAAAGGTACTTGATGCTTTTTATTGATGATTATTCTAGATATACATGGGTTACATTTCTCAAAGAGAAATCAAATGCATTAGATAGATTCAAGGCATTCAAAGCTATGGTTGAAAATGAAGGAAATTTAAGGATAAAATGCTTAAGTTTTGACAGAGGTGGAGAATTCACCTCCCATGAGTTTAATATGGTTTTTGAAGTGCATGGAATTAAGAGACATTTATCTACTCTAAGATCTCCTTAGTAAAATGGAGTTGTTGAAAGGAAGAATATAATAGTTCAAGAGGTTGCTAGATCAATGATTGTTAAGGCTGGTTTATGGGAAGTATACTAGAAAGAAGCTATTCATATTATTGTTTATGTATTCATTCAACTTCTAGCAAGAGAAAATAGTGCAAAGACTCACTATGATCTATGGCATGGAAGAATTCCTAATGTTAAGTATTTCAAGGTATTTGGAATCAAATGTTATATCAAAAGAGATGAAAAAACTTTGGGAAAGTTTGATGCAAGAAGTGATGAAAGAATTTTTCTTGGATATTCTACTAAAAGTAAAGAACACAAATGTTTCAATAAAAGGTTGAGAAATATTATAGAAAGTGAAAATATAAAGGTTGATGAAACAATGAAGAATTCAATTGACGTTGATGGATATGTATTTGATGAACCTGATTGTGTAAGAATAGAAGAGATTGTGGAAGAATATGAAAAGGATGAGCAAGAGAAGAAGTATGAACAAAATGATAGAGAGGAAGCTCCTGTGGCATCACCTAAGACACCTAGATATGTTTAGAAAAATCATTCAGAAAGTCAGATTATTGGAGATAAGACTAAAGGAGTATTGACTAGAAGTAGAGCTGCTCAAGTAAATCTATTTTTATTTTCTAAGATTGAACCAAAGATTGTAAGTGAAGCATGTAAAGATGAACATTGGATGGAAGCCATGAAAGAAGAAATTATGCAAATTGAGAAAAATCAAACTTGGCAATTGGTCCCAAGACTGATAGATAAAAACATCATTGGATCAAAGTGGGTATTTAGAAATAAGTTGAATGAAAAAGGAGAAGTGGTTAGAAACAAAGAAAGGCTTGTGTGTAAAGGTTACTCACAAGTAGAAGGCATAGATTTTAAAGAAATTTTTTCCCTAGTAGCAAGAATAGAAGCTATAAGGATGTTCTTAGCAATTTTTGAATGGTGAGTTAGAAGAAGAGGTCTACAAGGAACAACAAGAAGGATTTCAGTTGTCAGATCAATCGGATATGGTGTGCAGATTGAAGAAATCCTTATATGGATTGAAGGAAGCTCCTAGAGCTTGGTATGTGAGGTTAGACAGGTATTTGATTCAACAAGGTTTTAACAAAGGTACTATAGATAGTAATCTATATTTTATGATTGAAAATGAAAAAATCTTCATTGTAGTTGTATATGTTGATGATATTATTTTTGGAGGAAATGAAAATATGTGTAAGATGTTTGTAGAAGAGATGAAAAAATAATTTGAAATTTCTATGTTTGGAGAGATTATTTTCTTTCTTGAGCTAAAAATTAATCAAACAAAGAAAGGAATTTTTATTTTATAGTCTAAATATGTAAAAGAGATGTTGAAGAAGTTTGGGATGGATGGTTCTAAACCTGTATGTACTCCTATGGTGACTAGTTGTAAACTAGGTAAAGATGATGATTGACCTAAGGCTAATCAAAGCAAGTATAGATCTATGATTGGTGAACTATTATATTTGAATACTACTAGACCAAATTATGCATGTTGTCTATCTTGTGGCTAAATTTCAATAAGATCCTAAGGAAACACATGTTGCTACTATTAAAATAATATTAAGATATTTGAATGGCACTCCCAATTATGGGTTATGTTATCCTAGAGATATTGACTTCACACTAAGTGCCTATACACATGTAGATTGGGCTAGATGTGTAGATGAAAAAAATAGTACAAGTGGTGGTGCATTCTTTCTTGGTTATAGATTGGTGGCATGGTTGAGTAAAAAGAAAGATTCAACTTCTTTGTCTACTATTGAAGCTGAGTATATTGTTGTTTCATCTTGTTGTACACAAGTTCTATGGATGAAACATACATTGAAAGATATCACAGTGGTGTATGATGATCCTATTTCTATGTTCTATGATAATACAAGTGCAATTAACATTTCAAAGAATCTAGTGATACACTTGAGGATGAAGCACATATCTACCAGGTATCATTTCTTGAGAGAGAAGGTCATGGAGAATGAAGTAAAACTTAGATATGTTCTGATGAAGGATCATATTATTGATATATTCATGAAGGCTCTTCCTAAAGATACTTTTGGGTATCTTTGGGAGAATTTAGAGATTATTCCCCTTCCTTTCTTGAACTATATGCATATGGATATGCATCATTTTGGTGGATCTATGGATCTATCTTTCTTCTAGACTGATGTTTTGGTGGCTACCTCTTAGGGGGAGCAAGTAGTGTTAGGTGTTGTCATTGCGAGTATTCTATTTTTAATGTCAAAGGGGAAGAGGAAGAATATGCAAAAGAGATGAAGAAAGTGTAAAAGAAAGAGGAAGAATATAAAATATTGTCTACTAAGGGGGAGAAACAGGAAGAAAAATATTGAGAAGTGTATTAAGAGCTAGTATTGTTGACACCTTTGACATTGATTTTGGCATTGATGTCAAGGGTTGTTTTGGAACTTATAGTGTTGGCATATGACTTAGGTTTTTTGCATTTTAACGGTTATCATGTTTTAGGTTGGGTTGGTTATATGATTTTTTTGGCACATATCTATAGGTGACATACATATTCAGACAACATATGAGAACGTACTTGGTTTACATACAAATGATATATTGGTATACTTGGATTACATTTATTTATCATTGATAAACATATTGGTATTACATTAGTTTATCATTGATCAACATATTGGTCTTATACACTTACTTGGGTTATCACTCAACACATTTGTACCATTATATGGATACAAGGCATGATGGTGTTTATTATATTCAAGTGGTGGTTGGTCCTCTCTTAACATATATTTTACTACACTGACTCAAGGTATTTGAATGAGTATTACACTCATGTGCATTGTGATGATTATTATACTCATATTCATATTACTCATGGTTTTGTTCATTGAGATATATTATTTGATGTTTATAATGTCTACCAATTCCCAAGGTTATTATTTTCAACACCAACAACATAATATTGTTTCAAAGGAAAACATGTGGAATTAATCGACACAATGAGTGTGCCCTGAAAGTTATCGTTGTGCAAAATACTAGTCATTCTACTCTTGGTTGTTTTAGGTTTTTGGTGCTTGATGAAAGATGAATATAATAGTGGTATAGTGGTTGTTCTGAAAATGGTTTCCACAGCATGAGCAGTTAAGGGATTTTCAATGGCAATTTTTTGGTAACTCGATCTCTTTCTCACTATGGTTATTGGTTCAATTGGAAATGGTTTTTATCTTGATCAAGTTAAAAGGTTGACTAAAAGGTTGTGATAAAATATTTTAAATGTGCATAAGGGTTTATGTGTGTTGTCGATACGGGTTTGTATTGAATCATATATGTATTCTTTGTGTATAGTTTGGTTACCCTATTTTTAGGGTAGCATGTCAACTTTACATATATACATTTTTGTGGTTAATGCATTAACCTTGCAAAGAGTATGTTGTTACATGTTTAGTAGTTGTTTAAACATTTATCAAAGTTTCTCCACGTTGATAAATTTTGACTAGTTATCAAACCATATTTTTGAACGATGCTTTATCAGTTATGAGGATAGTTATTGGAAGCAGTTGCATACATAGTTGTTTGATGAAAAAATAATAGGGTCTTGATCAATATATGGGAATGACTTGATCACTTTGAAGGAGTTCAATGTTTTACAGAGACATATCTTTTTGAATGTTGAAAATCAAAATTTTGAAATGAATATCTTGTAAATTGTATACGAAACAGTGAAGTGTATAATCTAATACATTTTGTGTTTTGAAGATTCCAGTTTTATGAATCTTTAATACATTGAATGTGTTAAGATGGAAAGTAATTTTTTTTTGTAGTGAAATAGAGTAATCATCTGTAATTAATTTATTCATGTTTGAAAATCTATTGTGTAAGGTCATGTTAGTGAGACAAAGATGACCTTTTTGCCAGTGAGGTGGTTGTGTTGCCAGTAAGGCATTTTGATTAAGCTAGTGAGGAATTTTATTAAGTGGCTTTTCATCCCTATCAAGGTTTTCCACTCATGAAAAATAATTGTGTTATGGTATGATTGCTTTCTTCTAATTATCTTTGAGTTTTTTGAAGTATTTCACATTTAAATGTTATGCTATTACACCAATAGATGAATATTGTATCATTGAAATAACATGAGCATAAATAGGTGCAAATTGATCAAGTCAAAATAAAGATCTATGTATACTCTTTGTGGTGATTCAAGTTTGGAAACTTTACATACATAATGATGCATTTGATAGTTGAATTGTTCCGATCTTACATTTTATAAGATCAAAGTTTTACAAGATTAATTCATGGTTGTTTGAAATTTTTCATACCACTGATTCACCCCCCCTCCTCAGTGGTATCTTAATCCAACAAGTGGTATCAGAGCCAAACCCTTCTACAAAGTTTAACCAACTTAAGGGTTCCTAATAGTGGAGTACTATGGGAAAGTCTAAACAAAATAGAGGAAGGAAATATTCCAAGCAAAAGAGTGTAAATCAAGCCCTAGTCAAGTCAAGTAATGAGTTGTTGCATAAGTCACCCTTGACAGTTGGCACAAAGTGTGATAAAGAGAATGATTTTGTTGTTGAGATTAATGATGAAGGAGACCTCTTTGTGGGAGAATATGAATCTGAATAGGAATATGATGAACAAGAGTGTTAGGTTGATATTGAAGGTGAATTTTTGTGTGCTCTACATATGATCAAGCAACTCAGAAGAGAGAATTAGAGACTAGAAGACCAAATTCAATAAGAAAAAGACTCCAAGGACAAGGTTCTTTCAAATCTTGCAAAAGTTTCTTTAGAACTTGAAGAGTCTAAAAAACTTATTATTAGTCTAAAGATAGAGATAGAAGAAGCAAAAAGAGTAGTTGATTTTTAAGTCAAAACTAATGAATGCCTAAAACTAGAGTTAGAAATAGTTTCTTTGAGAAAGAAATTAGAAGTGGCATCTTCTAAGTTGCACAAGAATCTATAATTTGAAAAGATTACTAAATATTTAAATGACATGTTAAGAAAATAAAAATATCATAAGGACACTATAGGCCTAGGATATGAAGAAGTGAAACCTTCTAAAATCAAGAATACACCTAGGAAGAATATAGATTTGGGTCATTATTCTACTAGTCCTAAAGATAAGAAAAAAGATATTTTTTTTGATGTTGGAAGGAGAAGAACAAACAAGACCTCAAGGCCTCAACCTTTTAGGAAATACCATTCAATAAGGTACAACTATTCTCAGTTTCATGGTTATTGCTATTCCTATCATATTTATGGTCATAGAGCTAGAGATTGTAAAACTTATACAAGAAATGATATTCCTGGCTTTTCAAGAAGACATGTTACTATTAACTCTCTTGTTGGGAATAATATCACTTGTTTCAAGTGTCATAATTTTGGGCATAAGGCACATTTTTTTAGGAATAAATTAAATAAATCTAGAGAAGACACCTTGATCAAAGAAAAGAAAAAACCTATACAAGTTTGGAGAAGAAAGCAAGATCCAAGAGATGAAAAATCAAAACCAATGCATGTTACTGAAAAGGCATTACCGACTGCATGAGAACTAGGTTAAAGTTGGGGGAGGTTGCTTATAGTTTATATTTCATCCCCATGAAAAAGATAGAGAGATCTTGAGTTATTTGTCCTGGCTTCTATATAAATTTTCAGTATCTGCTTGACATGTTTCATGCCAAGGAGAGGACATTATTTCAAGTTTTGTTAGTATGTTTTTGGTTTGGTGTAGTGATTGTGCTTCCTTTAATGATCTTTCCTTGATGATAGTAATTTTTCTTTTATGTGTTGGAGTGTCATCATTGATGATTTCATTAAGTGATATAATTAACAAAGTATATAAATAAATATTGCTACCCTTACCACCACTCTTGTAGCCTATATCAAAGTGATTAGGATATGGTATTCATTCAAGTGTAAGGTTGTAGCCAAATGTGCATCACAGTTTCAAAGAGTCTTGGTAGCCATAAATGCACTTAGAAAAACATGTTGTATAATGTAGAAAGATTGGAAATCCATTTGATTCTCTTATTAAAGTGGCTCAAAGAGTTGTGTAGTTGAGTGAGGTATGTAGAGATTTGTAGTAATGAGTGCAGAGTGAGAATTTTTTTTTTTTGTTTGAGATTGTTGTTTGGAATTGCAAATTGTATGGTGCAGTGATTATCTTGTAGGAATAATGAATTTATGATAGTGAGGTTATTTGTGTAGTCATAAGTGATCTTGCTTTGTCATTTGGTTCATTTGGTACAATGTTTTCTTTTCACTAATGATGAGTGAGTCTATGCTTTATCAAGCGCATATTATGTCTAGTAAAGTGCTAGGAAGTGGTGTGGAATGAGACATTGATTTTCATTGATAAGGTTGAAACAACGATCTCATTCATTGTTTGTAGTAATATGCATGACGAATGTGGAGTTTGGTTGCTAATGAGGTATCTCAAAAAGTGCATTCATGTTTGTTAGGATGCTGCCTTGTTGGAACAATCTTTGACAGTGTGCAATTATAGTGACATCAAGGTGACTTGTATGCATTTTGAGGAAAGGGAAATATCTCTATGTTGACCTTGATAGTGACTCTTAATAGTGATTTTCACCAAGGATAGCAATGAATTTCATTATTTTTCATGATTTTTTGTTGTAGTTGATATGTAAAGCAGAGAAAAAAAACTTTTTTTATTTGTGTAAATTCTTATGGTGTGACAAACCTTATCAAACTTTCATTGTATGAAAAAATTAACTTTAAGACATAACAGTATTCTCTGTCTCAACTTTCTTGTTGGTGTTGGAGCATTTTATTATCTTACTGTGTGGTTTTCGAGCTTGGTGTTTAATGTAGGAGGGTGTGGCTTCCATCAATGTGATAAAATATAGAGCCTTTTTGTAGTTTCAAGTACCCTAATAACCATATATGCAAATAAGAAGAGAGACAGTCTATATGGCATTGTTGGACAGAGTAACAAGCCCTAGTGTAGTGATTTGATATATGTTTATTAAGGAAAAATAAGTGATATTTGTGATGTAGATACCTTTGAAAAACTATATATCAGTAGCCTTTGACATCCAGTATGTTAGTAGCATGGTGTAGTGATGGTGACACTGATTGTTGGTGACATTTGTAACTTTAAATGACACTTGATACATTGATGTGGTAAGATTTTTAAGTGGTAGAGTTCATGGTACAAATGTGTCAGTTAGGTGTGATTGTATGTTTTAGGACCTTTGTGTATACAAAGCATTCTGCTAGTGACATGAACTTTCATGACAACAAGGATAGTAGAGTAAGTATTGTGTAATTAAGTTTTGATCTAATCATGTTTAGGCTTCAAGAGGCTAGGGGCCATAACAAGTTGAAGGTGCCTTGGAACAAGTGATATCTTGCAATGATAATCATCTTAGCTACTGATGCTTATTCAATCAAATAGTATTTGGAGTTTATAAGTTTCCCTGATTATATGATGGAGATTCAAGTGTCTTATAGTATTAACATGGTCATTGGTTCTCCTTGCTTATCTTTTTGTTGCTTGTTATCAAGGTTATCTCTTCACGATGATTGCTCAATTTATGATAGTATGTTGCAGTCTATATGGATTTTACAGGTGTTTCTTCATTCATCATCTAAGGTGCAAACATTCTTACAAGAATGAGTTGGAAATCTTGTTTGAATTTTTAATGGATTGCATTGAAGTTTCAACAATTCAAGTTTAGCTTGATATTTTGATGCAACTTGATGCATTTTCATTTCATTATCAAATGGTTATTCTTGGTGATTACACATGACAATGTGTGATGAATTGTGCTAGTACAATGTTATTCTTAGGAGGAACAACTAATATCTTTGAATGTATGGTGCTAGGTAGAGTTTTCATGTGTATTCAACACCCTTGGGTTATGTTTGAAGCAGATTCTTTCAGTTGCATAGCAGTTTGGCTTAGTTTTGGTACTATGGCAGATTTATCTTGCATTATGTAGAGCTCCTTTCAGTTTTATTTCTTCAAATATGTTGTTTTGTGATCATGTGCAAGTAGATTGGTTTTAAATGGGTAGGTTTTTAGTAAAATTTTGATTATTTTCACCCCTTACACCTTTGGCATTGTTATCAAAAGGGGGAGAAAAGTTGAGTTTCCTTTCCAAGTATTATACAGGCTATATTATACAGGTTGATTTTTGCATTCAGATTTTGCATAGAAGAAGCATGATTACATTATACAAGTTGATATTTTGTATTCAAATTTTGCATAGATGTTGGTACAAGGTACATGTTGTTCATATGTTGATGCATTGCCAATGCATTGGTGATCATATGGGTTGCATTATGTTGTAGGTTTGATATCAATTCCAAAGGGGGAGTTTATTGACCCTTTTAACATTGATTTTGGCACTGATGTCAAGGGTTGTTTTGGCACTTACAATGTTGGCATATGACTCATATTTTCTTCATTTTAATGATTATCATGTTTAAGGTTGGGTTGGATACATGATTGGTTTGGCACATATCTACAAGTGACATACATATTTAGACAACATACAGGAACAACATACTTGGTTTACATAGAGATGATATATTGGTATATTTGGATTACATTAGTTTATCATTGATCAACATATTGGTCTTATACATTGATTTAGGTTATCACTCAGCACATTTCTACCATTATATGGTTACAAGGCATGATGGTGTTTATTATATTCATGTGGTGGTTGGTCCTCTCTTAGCATATATTTTACTAGACTGACTCAAGGTATTTTAATGAGTATTACACTCATGTTCATTATGATGATTATTATAATTATATGCATATTATTCATGGTTTTGGTCATCGACACATTTTGTTTGATGCTTATAATGTCTACCATTTCAAAAGTTTATTGTTTTCAACATTGACAACATAATGTTGTTTCAAAGGAAAAAATGTGGAATTAATCGACACAATGAGTTTTTCCCTAAAATTTATTGTTGTTCCAAAATACTAATCATTCTAATCTCGGTTATTTTAGGTTTTTGGTGCTTGATGAAAGATGAAGAACATGGTGGTATAGTGGTTGTTCTGGAAATGGTTTCCAGTGCATGAGTAGTTAAGGTATTTTCAATGGCAAGCTCTATGGTAACTCGATCTCTTTCTCACTATGGTTATTGTTTCAATTGGAAATGGTTTTTATATTGATCAAGTTAAAAGGTTGATTGGTTGTGAAAGGATGTGATTAAAAAATTTAAATGTGCATAAGGGTTTATGTGCATTGGCAGCAGGGTTTTTGTTGAAGAATATATGTATTCTTTGTGTATAGTTTGGTTACCCTATTTCTAGGGTAGCATGTTGACTTTACATATATACATTTTTGTGCTTAATGCATTAACATTGCAAAGAGTATGTTGTTACATGTTTAGCAATTGATTAAAATTTTATCAAAGCTACTCCACATTGATACATTTTGACTAGTTATCAAACCATATTTTTGAGTGATGATTTACCAGTTATGAGGATAGTTCTTGGAAGTAGTTGCATACAAAGTTGTTTGATGAAAAATTGTCAAGTTCTTGATCAATATATGGAAGTGATTTGATAATTGTAAAGGGGTTTGATGTTTTACAGAGACATAACTTTTTGAAGGTTGAAAATAAAAATTCTGAAGTGAATATCTTGTAAACTATATACGAAATGGTGAAGTGTATAATCTAACACATTTTGTGTTTTGAAGATTCCAGTTTAATGAATCTTTAGGACATTGAATTTTTTAAGATGGAAAATAGAAATGTTATGCAGTGAAATAGAGTAAACCTATGTATTTAATTTATTCATGCTTGAAAATTTGATGTGTAAGGTCAAGTCTATGAGACAAAGATGACCCTTTTGTGAGTGAGGTAGTTGTGTTTCCAATGAGGCATTTTGTAGCCAGTGAGGCTTAAGTTGCCAATGAGGTTTTACTAGTGAGGCATAAATTGTAGCTAGTGAGACTTTGCTAGTGAGTCATTTTGATTAAGCTACTGAGGCATTTTATCAAGTGGTTTTTCATCCTTACGAGGGTTTTCCACTCATGAAAAACAACTATGTTATGGCGTGATTGCTTTCTTTTGATTATCATTGAGTTTGTTCAAGTAATTGACATTTAAATATTATGTTGTTATATTCAATAGATGAATGTTTGTATAATTGAAATAACATGAGCATAAATAGGTACAAGTTGATCAAGTCAAAATGAAGATCTATGTATACTCTTTGTGATGATTCAATTTTGAAAGCTTTATATACATGATGCTACACTTGATAGTTGAACTATTCTAATCTTGTATTTTATAAGGTCAAATTTTTAAAAGATTAATTCAAGATTGTTTGAAATTTTTCATACCACTGATCCCCCCTCCTCTCAGTGGTATCGTACTCCAACAAGTATGGTGTCTTTGATGGATTTTCACATCATGTGTTTCCATCAATGACAAAGGAGGAGAATGTTTCAAAAATGGAAATTATGAAGGTGTTGTCATTGATGTCAATTAGTCAATTGGTTATCAACTAGTTATTGTTGTCATTAGTGTCATGGTTGCAAGTTATTGGCTATTTATGATGAGGATATTGAGAAAATTGTATTGAAGGAAGATTGCAGGTGTTCAGTGGTTGCTCTAGGTTTTTCTATGGGATTTGTTCCTATATTTGTGTGATTTGGATATGTTGATCATGGTTGTTAAAAAATGCTATATTTAGATTTGTGGCTATTGATTCATTATACAGTGTGAGTTGTGCTCACCAGTTGTGAACTATGGTTTTCTATGTTTCTGGTTAAGCTCCAAGAGAAATGTTACTGATCGGGATTTCTCTTTGGTAAATTATTATGACATGTGGTTCTAGAGTTGAGTTGTTTTGATTGTACTAAGGATAATTTCAATATCTAGAAGATTTGTGCTTAATGGTTCTATGTGTCTTACACTAGTTTGGTCAACCTTGGGTTAAACACTACCTTTGTAATTTATGAAGCTTGTTGGATTTATTTAGGTCCTTATGAAGTGTGTGTTTGGGTTGCCCTCATTCTAATTCCACCCTAGGATGTTTTGGCACTGACCTAATTTGAATTTTAATTTGGATGGTCAAATTACATATGTTCTAAAGTTGAAGATGCTATAAATACAAGATGAATTAGTGGTGAAATCTAGCAACAAGAAAAGGGGAAGGCGAGAGAGATAACTATAAATAAATAAAGTAGATAGATACGAGATTGATGTGAATTAGTGAGTGTGTGTGATGTGAGTGTGAAAAATCAATGCAAATCCTAAATGTTGAGTTTTTGGATGTACTAAGAAAAAGATGTACTCTATCATTCATAAATTTATGCCAGTGGTTGAGTGAATTGTGGTGTATTTCTTTGTTGCATTGAGATTGTCTTGTAGTTATCCTCTCTGTGTTGTTAGCTTCGTTGGATAGTGAGTCCTAATCTAGACAATCATTCCTTGTTTTTGTAGTGAGCCTTATTTCTTAGGCAGTGAGCCTCTTGTAATTAGTTTGATATTTTAGATAGCATGAGTTATCCTCATCATGGTTTTTCCCTTATTGGGTTTTCCATGTAAATGTGGTGTTATAGCTTTTTTGTGATGGATTTTAGTTTTTGCACTAGTATTTAATGTTTAATCATTTCAATAGTGTTAAGAATTAGTTCTGGTGAATTAATTAGGTTTAAATCAATGACAATTGATTCACCCCCCCTCTCAGTTGTCATTTTCAACACTACCTAGATATATGATGGAATCTAACAATCAGATTTACAATCATAGATATAACAATTTGATTACAATCTTATGTTGCAACTTAATTACAACTGCTTAATCCTCTATTGTTGTCTCTACAACTTCTTTCTCTACACACACTACTACTCTCTCCCTATTCAACCCTTAGTCCAAAATCGATCTTTTGTTTGTATCTTTTTCACTGACTTGTTGAGCTTTGCCTCAAATTTAACATATGTTCTAATATCTACAGAACTTTCTACTAGGGTTTATCTAGTATCTTATTTGTCATACACCATTTGCATCGAGCCACACCCATATTAATTTTAGTAGCAAAGAATTTTCTAAGAGTAGCAATCTACAAAATTCTAAGATTAGATCTATAGTTAATTCATTCTTTATTTATTCATGATGTATTGACATGGAGATAAACCAATTACAAACACGATTTTATCAAACTCCAACCAACCTCTTGCCCTTACAACTATATTTCATCCACTCTTCACTATTCAACCTAGTTTCCTTGTAGGTCTCCAAATTGATGTTTTCACAAATATATTTTAGAGAAGGTCCTCAGTCATCAAACTCCCTACCTTTTCAAACCCCCATTTTTCTCTCACAAAACATAACTCAAAAACTCAATAGGTCCCTTTGGACCAACTCCACCAAAATTAGGTTTCTACGTTGTCTAGACCCCAAATTATTTCTCTTTTACAAAGGACCACCCCTCTAAACCTTCTAACAAGTCCAAAAAACTATTGACAAACCTTTTTTAGGTCTCAAAACCATCATATCACCAACTCCTAAGAATTGGAACTCACCCTAACACATTGATCCACCAAACCCTAACTTTAGGCCCTTTTAGGCTAGGAACAAGGAGGGTTATTGAAAACCAATGCTTTAGACCTTCTCTCAACCTTCCACTACTTCAATCACACCAATATACCCACACATGCTAAAAAATCCATTATTTACCCTTTGGCAACACTATTTCATCAAACACTCACCCTAAATCACCATTTTCAATCCAAAATACACAAAATTATTAACTAGGGCATCAAGCCTGAACCCTCAAATGTCCACCCTTGCTCTCTCAACCATGCACATTCCTAATTCCTACTGTATAGGTCTCACTCCACTTAGATACAATAGGTATAGTTAGTGGAATGGCCTTTCAATACATTTAAAGACTTTCAAACCCTGAAACATGGTTATTCTGACCTATTTCAGAAAAATGAATCAAACACCCTCCAAATTCAATAAAAAGTGCTCAAACCAAATTTAAATAAAATTTAACTCCTGTCTCAAACAAATTAAAAAGATTTTAGAATAATATTTCTTCTGTACGGTACCGTATAGGCCAAAAAATATCAAAATTACATAGAAAATCACAAAAATAGGGGTAAGTTTTATTGATTCTTCGCTTCCAAATTGTCAAGAGAGCTTTACAACAAGATTTTTCACATATTTATACTTTTTCCCTCCAAAACCAATTTCCCCAACCTATAAAAAATACCTTTTGAAATAACTGACAGTTGGCATTCCAAAATCTTCCTTTTTGTAACTTTTGACATAACATTTTTTTACAATTTTAGCAATTTTGCATTTTTTAAGTGACAAATTTTGGAAACTTTACAAATTTTACCCAATGAACCCAAATGACCCTCCTAGTTAACTTAAACATAAAAAATGGTCTATATTGACCTTATTTAATGACAAAAACTCAAAAACCTAGAGACTTATCACATAATCAAACTTGCAAAATTGGATCTACATGGTGCCGCTACACCAATTAAATTTGATATTGATCTTCATCAACATGGCTATCTATGTTGTTGCTTAGTAGATAAAATATTTAGTGACATTGGTCACAAGTCTAGTTGGACTAATTAAATTCATTCATTGTGACAACTACCCATTTAAACCCTATTTACACTTTTTTATTTGTTGAAGATCTTCAAGTTTGAATTCTAGCCATCGATCTTTAGTCTTCGTGCCCTTATCCTATGATCTTCATTCATCTCGGAATCTTTAAAACATGTCCATTGGATTGATCTTATTTAAGCTACTACCATTTATCACTTTCCCTTTGGAACCATGGCCACCACATATCACTACTTTACTTATAGAATCCACATCTATTTTCACGATGTGAAGAGATATAGTGATGTCTGTTCAATCTTCATCAAATGATCTTGATTGTTCATCGCTCATTGTTTAAATATTTCCTTCACCTTACTTTATTACAATGATGAGAACTTCCTTCATGATGCAATCATATCTTGACACTTGGCTATGCTGGCATCACCATCCACTTCTTAAATTCATTTCTCTTTGTGAGAACCATCCTATCTCTTCACTTCACAACAAAAATGTGAAGTGATTGAATGATATGTCAACAAATGTTAGTTTGAAACACCATCACAGTGTTGAAGGGACTCTAAAGTCACTCTCTAATATCCAAAAGTCTCCTTGATATGGGTTAATGCCACCTATGCACATGTCATCTTCCAATAGCTCCTTATGCCATCTTCACAATGTCGAATGACTTGAAATCATCTCCTATTGACATGATGCAATCTCCTTGATGTACCTTGTAGCTTCAATTTCCATCATCCAATCAAAACCTTGTTTGACCACCACCATTCCCTGCTACCTCGAGGGATATAGATGGGGTCCCACCATAGGTGCCACTAGCTAGCATGCACTATTAGGTCTTCTTGATCATAGTCATTGATTATACTCCATCACACATTGTCCAAATCAAAGGTAGGTAGAAATACTTAGCCACAATGCAAAGAACCATAATGATAATCATTGGTTCTCAATTGTTTAATCTCAACCATTAATCATATATCGCATAAATACTCTTTCCAATGAACACCCAAAATTCTTGATGCAAATGACTTAGGCAATAGTCATTCGATCTTCAAGGCTTGATCTTCATCATTGATCAAGTTTTCATCATTGTGTTGAAGGGACTCTAAAGTGAATCTTATTGATATAGAGCATTCTCTCTAATATGAACACACAGACTTTGCCAACCTAGAGTACTAGGTAAAGGGTTTGATCATGGAATGACTTTAATGACATAAGTTGTGACTAATTTAACTGGTAACCTGTGAGAGGCAGTTAACATAAAAATAGAACTTCTGGTAGAGCACCATGATTGGAGCCCTAGGGTTTAACTAATAAACCCTAAAACCAACCTGATAGCATAAATAAACCATTTTTTAGCACATTATACGTCCTATGAACTTTCCAATTACATATTTGGAATGTACTCAAAAAACCCACATTGAATCTATCACTAGATTTTCATTCAAATACCTCAGAGCCATTGTTGTAGAAAGATGACAACATTTTGTCAACTTTGCATTATTTTGAGCAACTCTTGTAACATCTATATAATCATTCTTCTTTCACCAACAACTTGAACCGATTCTTCTAGATCCTAATCCAAATCTCTCTATCATCATGCCACCAATCTTCCTTACATGATATCACCTTTTGACATCAATGACAACTACATGCTAACAATCTCCCCCTTTGTCATTTATGGAAATTTCTAATGCTTAAACTCCAAACAAGGACTTGATACTAACTACAGATTCATCAAATTATGCTTAGTGCCAACTGTGACACTTCCAGAGACCGATTACAGCTCCCCCATATTTCAAAATCCATGTATACCTTCTACTCCATTGATCATTTGATAAATTTGACCACTTTTCCTTTATCCTCCCCTTTGACATCAATGGAAAAGGGTACACTCCCCCTAAAAACATACTCTCTCATTGACAAGAAATTCAAAGAGAAAGTGGGGATCCTTGAATCAACAACCATCAAGTCATTAGAAATTTGTAAAAAAAGTTTACCTAACTTGATCTTTCTATACTTTTCCATGGA
>VDFB02008456.1:0-28462 GCA_007258455.2 Sequoia sempervirens
CAACATGCCAATATTTTTTTTATTTTTTTTTTAAGGAAACTAAGGTAACACTAACTAATGCAACTCAACAAATTAATATGGATGACATCATTACATTAACATCATACCATAATCACATTATGACCTAAAAGCAACATTAATCATAGCCCACTTACACACTTATCCACCATGGTCCCCTAACATGATGTAGCATTCCACCATGCAACCCTAGGGAGAGTTGCAATTTACTAAGCTCAAACAAGACTACTATTTTTTTTTTTGAATAGGAACAATTAACATACAAGTTCACTAACCATTCCCAACCAATCCCCTAAGGTTTTGAGACTATGTTACTTAAACCAAACACGGAACATGAATTAAAACCATACCATATAATTACTTAACAAATAAAGTTCACATACATTCCATTCATAATAATTTACATCCAAGAATATGAGATACCACTTGATTCCAATAATATAACTTACAACATGATTACAACACTCATTCCCCGAATGAGGTAAGTCTAATAAGTATGATTACACATTACAAATTCCACCTCGATAACAAATGAGGGGTAATAAAATACAAGACCAACTAAATGAATTAAGCATGAGAAGAAACTGAATCCCACGAGCTCTCCAACTGGAAATCTCGTCCACATGAAAAAGAAGCCAACCCAATGGATTAAGGAGCACGTTCCACCCAACCATGTGATACCCGAAGGCTCACCCCCCATGCTAGGAGATAGTAACAAGGATTCCTAGGCAAGACCTTCTACCTCTAGACATAGACTTCACAAAACTAATACGAAATAAATACAAGTACCACATCACATGAACTGAATGGTCAAACCAACAACTCTAGTACCACTCACACATCACTAACATAGGTCACATTGCTTCTAGACATATAATAGATCTAGAGTGTCACAAAGACCAAGTATAAACTGTTGACTTAGGAAGAGTGTCATTGCATAGCTCATCAAGGGATATCCTCTAGGAATCTTCCTAGGCTCTAGCCCCCACCATGGGTTATTCTGGTGGCCTCTATCGAAATCCCAACACCCATGCTTACTCATGCGGAATCAAATACCTCTCATGAAGACAAGATAGATGATCTTTCCATTCCAGGCCTTCTCGTCTCATCCCAAGTCTAGACAAGCCCTTGGTTTCATGAGCGAGGCATAATTAATCTTGTTTAATGTTTGATGCAACCTAAGCTTCTAAAAGTTTATTTAGTTATCACTGAATTAACCAACTTGCAAAGGGTTATCCCTGACACCGCTTTGTGTGTCAGGCTCCATTGCAAGTCACTCTTCTAAGACAACACACACGGTGAAAACCACAATAGGTAACTAGATAATATGGCCTCTCCAATCCAAGGAGGTAAAAAATCAAGAAACTCACTCCAACACTCGAGGCAACAAGATCAAGACTCTCTCCAACACTAGAGGCAACAAGGTCAAAACCCTCTCCAAACACTAGAGGAAAAACATAATACAAACTCCACTCCTTCCAAAGGAGGCACAAACCACATAACCCTCTCCTATTCCCAAGGAGACACAAATCTCCCCGTTCGTGAAAACTGGGTAAAACCACATGGTGTAACTATATGCACTTTCCATGGCAAAACAAAAGACGACTAAAATGACGACCACCCATACCAACAACCGAACCTCTATCTGGAAGACTTCCAAAACATTTACTCTAATTCCACAACATCGAGGATGAACATTATAACACTACAAGCATTTCAGACAATTAAATAAACTAATGTTTGGATTTCCTAAATCCAGTCAATCACAGTTTTCATTACTTGCATTTATCCAATCAATTAAACCCATTTCTTTTCACGACATTGAAATATTTTTTAAAAAATAGATCATTTCCTCTAAATTTCACAACCTTATTCCAAAATCAAGACATTTTAATAAATACCATCATTGGATTACAATTAAACCAATCATTAACTCTAAGTCTCACAATCATATATTGTAAATATATCCACTCGATTAATAAAACATTTAGATTAAATAAATTACTCTTTATTTCGACTTAGCAATAAATCAATCAACTCAATCTCATCTGATTCAATAAATCATTCATTATTTCTAAGTGTATTATTTATATGCATAATCAGAATATTTTAATTTAATAAACTCCTCTAATTAAAATAAATCATTCATTATCTCTAAGTTTCATGATCATATACAATAAATTAAACCGCTTGATTAACAAAACATTTAGATTAAATAATAAGTCCCTCCTTTACTCTTAATTTCGCCCTTACATTCTATAATTAAAACATTTTAATAAATAAACATTTAGATCAAATAAATCAGTCTTTATTTCAACTCAACATTAAATAAATCAACTAAATCTTATCTCTACTTGAATACAATTACATTCCAACAAATATACTTAATAGTACATACTCAATGTATATCCTGTTATATATTTAAATATTTAAAATCACATTATCGACATTAAAGAATTTAAACCAATAATTTAGCTCTATTTGATCAATCTACAATTAATCAAAAATAAATATTTTTTAAATGAAAATGTTTGATTATTCATCAATTTCATTCCCTCTTATACAAATGAGACAATCATCTCAAAGTTCCTATTTTAAATATTAAAACATCATTTTAGCATACACCTCTAAAACATTATTTTATATTCTAAGGTTTACTGATTATTCATGATAATCGAAAATGAAATCTCTAAGTAAAGATATTGGTTTATGAAAATGAGAATTCCATTTCAACTATATTATTGCTATAATCATTTCAAAACAATTCCTAATTAAAATAATTAATCATCATTTAAATGTCTCAATTAACAAAAGTATTATCATTATAATCCAATTAAATAAACTTTAATACTCTATTATCCAACCTAATCAAAAATGAAATTTCTAAATAAGGGTATTGGATTATCAACTTTTTAATTAATCATTAAATTATCTAAATCACCTTGATATTCCACAATTTAACAAAACTAAATAATTTATTTAAGAAAAGTATATATATATAAAATATATATACATAAATAAATTATTATATAAATATTAAAATAATATTTAATATATATTTATATACATATAACATATATATATAATATATATATATTATATATATAGTACATATATATATTATTATATTATATATATAATATTAAAATAATATTAAAAAATGAATTTACATTTTCATGAAAGAATCAAATTTTCTTTTTGAAGAAATTGAACCCTAGTTAGGGCACATGTTGCCCTGCCTCCCCATGGGCGGCGGGGCCTGTGTGCTCCGCACACAGTCCGTTCACCATGGGCAACGGGCACGTATTGCTTTCGACACCTGACATCCGCCCATGGGCGCGGGCTTTATTATGCGTTACTGCGGTGTCTACCTCCCGCAGTGGCGGGAATGTGCCGCTGCGATCCATCCGCCATGGGGCACGGCGGCGGCGGCGATTGGGTGGCGATGGGGGTGGCTCCCCTGCCTCCCTTCTAAAAATAAAAAAACTTTATTTTATTTGCATTTTAAAATACAAATAAACTCCCCACAAAAATACACATAAAGAATTTCACAACAACCAGGGTTATTTTCTAGAAATTAAATAAATGGAAACCCTAAGATATTTAAAATAAACTTGTGGGTCTTATTGTGCAAATGCCCAACAAAATCTTGCAACCAAAACAATGAATTTTTCAACACAACCATAGGGTTTATGTAGCATACATGCTTAGTTTACCATTAAAACAAAGTGAAAAGAGTAAAGTAAACGGAATAATTTTTTTTTAAAGTTAATTAATTACACAATTGCTATTATAAAGTTTCCAAGACAGTGTTACATAAACATATTAAATAAACTCATCACATTATCATAATTCAAGTACAAAACTAATGTCACGAATGTTCCAGTTTACATAACTCAATATAATCAAATATCCAACTGAACATATTACAAAATGAGAGATTTCAACAAATCTCAATACAACAATAAGATGGTACAATGAGTATACTCTTATACAAGAGGTGAGTTTACAAAGTAGAAAGTGATCACAACACAACTGACGTCCATATCCATGAACATGCTTCGCATCCACAGTCACGATCCAAAAGGTAACTGGAACCATCTGCAAACATAGGACCATCTGCAAGAATATCCAAGGAAGATAGAGCACGGTTTCCTCCTAACCATGTGAAACCCGAAGGTCCACTCCCTCCGTGCTAGGAGATAATTGACAGGTCCACAAACAAAGAAGACATAGCTTTACGTTTACGTGGTTTACAGATTCACATAATGACATTACGATTACAAATTCAAATAGATACAATTCAAGTAACAAATCACATCAAAATAGAAAACTGAACACAAGGAACACCATCATGGTATAGACTAAGAGTGTCATCACATTGTCGAGATAGGTTACCTTAGTGAATCTTCCTAGACTACCGGCCCTCTCCAAGAGTTACCCTGGTAGCCTCTACCAATTCCCGACCCCTGTGCAGACTAGTGTGGAGTCATTTCATCTTTCAAGAGGACAAGATGACGACTTGCCATTCTAGGCCTTCTCAACCTCTTCTCAATCTATACGAGCATTAAGAAAGTAGGTGAGGCAAACATTTATCTGAATTAGTGTTTAGTTCTACCCAACCCCTAATACATTAGTTAGGTTCTCACTGAGTTAACACACCTATGATAGGTTACCCAGACAATCACTTCCGGATTTCAGCCCCTACCACAAGCCACTCTTTCTATAACATGACTCAACATGAACGTCTAGGGATAGCTATCAAATGTAAAGTTCGAATCCACAAAGGTTTACATTTCCAACCAGAATTACACCTTAGTTCTCAAAGTTTCATAACTTCAACAAATAAACATACAAAGCTATACCCCCAAATAAATAAACATCACGATTGAGTAACATAGTTTAGGGATTAATAAACTTGACAGTGTGATTTTCACTTTCCTAGTCTTTAAGGAAATGAAACATACATCACTAACGTTACGAAGGTATACACAACTAACTTTTATCACAAATCAATCTCCATGAAATAAAAATTCCAAATAAACGAACTATAGAGGTTAAGATAGACTGAAGCGTATTGAGTTTATAATACGAATCTTACTTCACTAGTTTTAATGAAATATAAATAAACATTTTCAACGTTATGTGTAAACACACCCAACAATTACATTTATCCAATTTCTATAAATAAAGATTTTACACAATAAATAATCTATGAATATTTTATATTCCTAATAATTACGAGAATTGAATTCACTAACTATATAACATAAAGACAATACAAATACTATATATTTAATAATCCAATAACCTTGAAAATAAATAAAATAAAACATAATAACATATAATTTAAGTTTCTATCACCCCTTCTTTTCTCGTTCTAAGTCTCACACTTTACTCACACTTACGCTTAGTAAGGATCTTATCTAATAGTTAAACTTTTCTAATAGTTATCTACCAAGAAACTGCCCTGAACTATGCATGCAAAGAGAGAGTTGACAAAAGACAAAATGATAACTCCTAAATTTTTAACACAACTTGAGTACAAACAGGGACACCATGCATATAGCGCATGAGACAAATTGTAGGAGAGAGAGTTTTAAGGATCTACCACTGAGAGAACAATAAAGAAGTATTCCTAACGCATATTTATAAAGTTATGTACAGAAAAGTGTGAATGAATCAACATTGGGCGCCTAATGAAATAAATGAATGTAACGGCAACTCCGTAGTTTTGTTACAGAGACACACATGCCTCATAACAGATAATATTCCATTTAGTTGCGAATGAACAGGAGATAACATTCTCCAACAGTGATCTAGAGAACACGTTATTCTCAAATTTAAGCCAAGCCAAAAATCACGCCTTACCTAATGGAATACACACTTGAATGTAAGGAGTTTAGCAAAAGTTTCTAAGAAAAAGGATATTATAAGCAAAGTCCAAACAAGAAAGGATGATTTTGGCATTTTAAGTGCAACCCATCCATTTCTTTAAAAGACAGAAGTTTATACATTGCTGGAACTGCACACTTACACAGGCTTGGGCGTAGATAGTAAGAAAAGAAGAATCAAACAAAATACTCTCTCCCAAACAAAGAGATCAACTTTTATTCTGGAATATCCAGTTATCAAGGAGGTTGCGCAGTAAATTCCTTTGACAAAATTTTCAGAAAGACTCTGCAAAAGAATAACGATCTACAGATTCCTACAATGCGACCTAAGGTTAAATATACTTCCAAATGTGAGGCGCATGTTTAGGACATTCTAAATTGATAATCGTCAAAATCTAACACTGGTTACCAAATCCATGAAAAGACTCGTGATAACAAAAGATTAGTTATTAACAACGATTTGGAATAAAACATAGAACCTTCCATCGAATATAAAGAATCGACATGATGGACAAAGTATGGAGACTATGCGCTTGAAAATAATGATCATTAAATCTTTGATCAAAGGTTATACGGAGAACATCTAAGCAGGTGGCTGCGTGCAATCACATAGAGGGAGATCTATGGTAAAAGATCAAAAGTTCAATCACCTATCAAGAAAATCGACATCAAGATCCAATAATCTGAACCAAACACTTAAAAAGTACGGCATGCAAATTCTAAACTGGAGCAACGCCTATTTATATTTATACATCCATTCTATTTAGTAGTAATTTTATCAAACGCCATAGATACCCAAGAGAAAACTACAGTTATCAAGGAAAAGACATATCTCTATTTACATTATAGATTTGCTTCGGATCCATTCCAAGAATGAACAGGAACAAAATCTAAACTAACTTCCAACAAATCCTTAGAATAACTTTCATAATAATTGAACAGCCAAGGCGTATTGAATAAAGATATCAGAATTTCTAAGCAATTTCACACAGGTAGCAAGCCAACAACCAATTTAACGAGGCATGTGAATAATTGAGAAATAATTATGAATGGTCGGTCTTGACTTCCACAATAAAAAGCACAAATTTCATAGAAAAATCAAACAAAAAAATACCTGGCGAACTGTTAACTCTCCAGTAACAAAATTTCCTGGCTTCTCTTTTAAAATTCCCAAATAGCCACCAGAATTCAATTGAAGAAATCAAATGCCACCTAATCCAAATGAGATGCTTAAAAAGAACAATCCAAAAATAGCTACCTTCCTTCAATTTTTTTTTATGCTACTACTATCTAAAATCAGAGCAAATAAATGCTTTCCGAAAAATTGTCGTCCCCCCAACTAACTAATCCAGAAATCCCTCTTGTAAATTACGCATGTATCCCTAATATGATTGACCAGTTCAACATACCATTAACTCCAGATCCCCCTTTAATTATCTTTCAGTCAGAAATTTATAACTTGAAGAAAACTTCTCATATATATCTGTTTCCACAAAATCCTCTTGCCTCATTAAAACAACAACTTATGTTTAATTATATTCTTTTGAAATAATCCACTTTCACCATTTAAATAAATAAATTATTTAATTCAAATTAATAAATTTAATCACAGCACAAGCTTAATTATTTAAAAATACGTTAACGGACAATTGCTAAACGAAAATATTTATTCACAACACAAAACAATACAAATGAACACGACAAAATACACTAGACAACTAGACGGGGTAACATAAAGATACTCGTTCGAAAAAGAATGATGGTTTGCAAGGACTTGTCAATACCTCCAACAACTTAATTATATTGAATTAGGGTACGCTCAGACCTAACAAGCAGGTGGAGCCGTTACCCGGTACCTGTGTCTGCAGAAAACATCAATGTTAAAACATATATATACTCATGTTAGAAAACACACCGTGAATAAGAGTTGCAGCGTAGTAGGGTACTCACGAATGAGTAATGCTACACTGTCTTATTCACCGACACAAACAAGCAAGATCAATCATATACAATCATACAACATGATAAACATAAGCAATAGTCATAAACAAATAAACCATAACATGAATGAATCTATCTTAGTATCATCAAACTAACATAACCAAATAACTAGGATGTCAATGTATCATCAGCAAAATCCAACCAACATAGTATCTAGAATCACCTCTGAAAAGAAACAACATAGTATCAAAGTAAACTAAGCATCTATCAAGCAGAATCAAACTGAAAACAACTAAGACAAGATGTCACAGCGGGAGGGTCACTAAGACCTCCACCCTAGGATATAGCTGATCGCTGGAAGCCAAAGAAATAGAAAAATAAATAACACTAATACATCCAAAATAATGGCCCTCAAGAGAGATAGAAGAGTCAGCCATCGGGTCCCACTTAGACCCGCATCTAGTCAACATCTCGCATCCCTTGGCGATCAACTCCCGACTGGCTGACATGTAATGGCTCCCAAAGAATGATGCCTATGCTCCACTGTAAACCTTCCTCGACCGCGACCCTCGATGTTCTCGATCAAGCATTCACCGCAGAAACAAACCAAGATAAGTCTTATTAAAAAACAAACAAAACAAACATAAAACACAACAACCAAATCTGATGTCCTAAACAACCTAATGGGCTCATTAATCCAGAGCACCCAGTGTTAGAACTTGGCTCTGATACCAATCTATAACGCCCTGCCTTGGTTACCATTATTAAAAAGTGTAAAGAGTAAAGTTAACCGAATAATTTTTTTTTTTAAAAGATAATTGATTTCACATATGTTATAAAGTTTCCAAGACGTTGTTACATAAAACTAAAGTATACTTAACATATCAACATAAAGATAAGTACAAGTTTAATATCATGAATGTTCCAGTTTACAAAACTTATTACAATCAAATATCAAAATGTCAAGATTACAATAGATGAGATTTCAATAAATCTCCATACATTAAAATGATAGTACAAAGAATACGCTCTTATACAAGAGGTAATTTATAAAACAGATAGTGATCATTTCACATCTGACATCAATATCCACGGATATGCTTTGCATCCACAGTCATGAGCAAAGAGGTAACTGGAACCAGTTGCAAGCATAAGATCATCTACAAGAAAATACAAGGAAGGTGTAGCACAGTTTCCTCCTGACCACGTGGAACCCAAAGGTTCACTCCCTCCATGCTAGGAGATAAAGACAAGTCCACAAGCAAAGAAGATAGAACATAACGCTTACATGGTTTATAAATTCACATCATGACATAACGATTAAAAATCTTAACAGATACAATCCCAGTAACAAATCACATCAAATATAAATCTGAACACAAGGAACACCATCATGGTATAGACTAAGAGTGTCATCACATCGTCAGGATAGGTTACCCTGATGAATCTTCCTAGACTATCGGCCCTCTCCAAGAGTTACCTTGGTAGCCTCTACCAATTCCCAGCCCCTATGTAGACTAATGTGGAGTCATTTCATCTTTCAAGAGGACAAGATGGCAACTTTCCATTCCAGGCCTTCTCAGCCTTTTCTCAACCTATACGAGCATTAAGAAAGTAGGCGAGGCATACTATTATCTGATTTAGTGTTAAGATCTACCCAACCCCTAATTCATTAGTTAGGTTCTCGTTGAATTAACACACCTACGATAGGTTACCCAGACAATCTCTTTAGGATTTCGGCCCCTACTGCAAGCCACTCTTTCTATAACATGACTCAACATAAAATCAGTCTAGGGGTAGCTATCAAGCACAAAGATCAAAACCACAATGTTTACATCCTTCACTAGAGACCGACCATAATCTCTAAGATGCTTCTATAGACCACGACAAAATGTGCAAAGCTATATCCCCAAGTAAAAATACTTGTAATCGAGCAAAGTGATCAATATGCATTACACTTAACAATACCATTTTCACTTCTCTTTCCTTTAAATAAGAACAAATCAAAACTCAATAACATTACATGTTCGTTCCCATAATATGTACATATCTCATCAAATACACTCATTTAATCTTCATGAATTAAGAGTTCAAACATAACAATCTATTGACATTATAGAATGTCTTACAATTTACTATTACAACTATTATTATTATTCAATTCAAATGATAAGAGTTTTTTTTTTTTTTAAATCACTCAAATCATACAATACAATTTATTAAATAAATAAATAAAATGTATCTTTAGCGATCAAAGAATCATTTGTTTAAATCAACTCTATAAAGAATCTATTTACTAATATGTAACTAACATTTAATGGTAAAAATATTATATAACATAACGAATAAAGTATTAGTTAACAATAATTGTCATACATTAAAAGAGCAGTATTTACACCATAAATAGATATCAAATTATTTTTATCCAAAAGTCACTTTCTAAAATAAACTCCTGAATAAAATATATGCGTTCTCATCTATCTATTCAAGAACTCGATGTCTTTAATAAGTATCACATAACTAAAAAGAAGTCTAAGACGCACCATGCACAAGTTCAGGGTTCAAACAGATTAAGTAGAAAGGGACAGGATTCTTAAAGAAAGGTGTAACACCAGCTAATTAGCAAGGAATAGTTATCAGGAATAACAGATCTTTAAAGCCATGCATAAAAAACAAGGAGTAATAGTAAAGGCTGACGCTAAGACCACTAGTAGCATAACAATTTTCTAAAATGATAACATCTAGCATAACAATTTTCTAAAATGATAACAGCTAACGAATTGGCAAATCAGGGATTCCTTAAGGATAGATAATTCATAAGAAAAGATAACAAAAATATTCAGGAAGTTTTAGTTCCAAATGGCTTTAGATATTTTTGCCATTAATATATAGCTGCACAGATGCAATTCATAAAATAGACTTTAAAGTTTTAAGAACTATATACGGTGGCTTAACAGATGAATGAAGAGTGAATAAAGTTCGTTCAATATATGCAGATGCATATACAACATATTGTACACATGTAAAAAGAGAACAAGGGGTACGACATCTCAGCAAATTTTTTCCATGATTATTAAATAGAGAATATCTAAGAGTTGCAACTTAGTTGTATGAGACTAAATCTGCTAAATGAATTATCTAATCTCAAGCTACAGCCGCGCACTTTCTATGGCAAAGAAATTTATGATAAATAAATAAAATTCTACTCTCCAAAACAAGAAAATCGACACCACAGCCAAGCTATAAGGATTTAAGGAAGCTTCTCACAGATCTAATGGGTAGACTTTATATAAAAGTCGAATAATATAAATCTACAGGAGACTGTAAATGGAAATACTCAAATTCAAAATTCGCACTAAGTAAAATTAGATTCAAAGGTTCCTAGAATAGACAAAATTCTAGCAATTTAATGAAATAATTTTTCTTTATTCTTGAGCACGCCTTACATAGAACTATGTTTGGAGACAAACAATCTAAGGTCTAAACTAATTTTCAACAAATCCTAGATTGACTTTCATAATAATTGAACTGCCAAGGCGTATTGAATAAAGATATCAGAATTTCTAAGCAATTTCACACAGGTAGCAAGACAACAACCAATTTAACGAGGCATGCAAATAATTGAGGAAGAATTATGAATGGCCAATCTCGATTCCCACTATAAAAAGCACAAATATCATAGAAAAATCAAATAGAAAAATACCTGACAATTTGTTAGCTAACTAGTAGCAAAATTCTCTGACTTCTCTTTTAAAATTCCCAAATAGCCACCAGAATTGGGTTGAAGAAATCAAATGCCACCTAGTCCAAATGAGATGCTAAAAAGGAACAATCCAGAAATAGCTACCTTCCTTCCAATTTTTTTTAATGCTATTGCTATCTAAAACCAGAGCAGAAGAATATCCTTCCAGAAAAATTGCCGTCCCTTTTAATGAAGATATCTTCTTTATTAATTATGCATGTATCCCTAATATGATCGACCAGTTCAACATACCATTAACTCTAGATCCCACTTTAATTATTATTCTTCAGCTTAGAAATTTATAACTTGAAGAAAACTTCTCATATATATCCATTTCCACAAAATCCTTCTTGGCTCATTAAACAACTTATGTTTAATTAAATTATTTTGAAATAATCAACTTTCACCATTTAAATAAATAAATTATTTAATTCAAATTAATAAATTTAATCACAACACAAGCTTTAAGTATTTAAAATAATGCTTAATGAGCAATTACAAAATGAAAATATTTATTCACAAACACAAAACAATACAAACGAAAGCATGACAAAATACACTAGACAACTACACGGGGTAACATAAAGATACTGTTCAAAAAAGAACGATGGTTCGCAAGGAAGTACCTCCAACAACTTAATTATATTGATTTAGGGTACACTCAGACTTGTCAAGTAGGTGGAGCCATTTACCCATACTGTGTCTAAGAAACATCAAAGTTAAACATATATATACTCATGTTAGAAACACACCGTGAATAAGAATTCAGTGTAGCAGGATACTCACTAATGAGTAATGCTAATCGCTTATTCACCGACACAAATGAGAAAGATCAATCATATACAATCATACCACATGATAAAAATAAGCAATAGTCATAAACAAATAAGCCATCACATGAATAATCTATCACAAGATCATCAAACTAACATAACCAAATAACTGTGATGTCAATGTATTATCAGCAAAATCCAACCAACATAGTATCTAGAATCACCTCCTGAAAAGAAACAACATAGTATCAAAGTAAACTAAGCATCTATCAAGGTAATCAAACCGAAAACAACTAAGACAAGATGTCACAGCGGGAGGGTCACTACAACTATCTCATCCAATATATGTACTTAAGCTTTAACATTATCATCTTCAGACATATGTAGAAGCTCAAAATGTGTCTCCAAATTCTACAATTTTTCCTCTTTGACTATTTCATTCCCCTCATGTACCCTTTCCAAAGAATCCTAGACTTCCTTAGCAGTCTTCAGATTTTGAACCTTAATCAACTCAGAATGTACCAGACTGTTCTTCAAAATGTTCTTCACCTTATTGTTCACTTCATGTGCTTCGATCTCATCAGCCATACTCGGATCATTACTAGGAGGAGTGTAGGGATTGTTGTAAGCTTTCTCCATATCATATCCACAATACTCCAGATATTCTTCCATCAATATTTTCTAGACAACATAATTAGTTCCATTGAACCTTGGATAATCATAAATTAATTTTTGAGCCATCTTGGACCTTCCTCAATTGGTTAAGCTTTTCACCAAGGAACCAAGCTCCGATAGCAATTGTTGAACAAGACAGTTGAGAGGGGGTGTGAATCAGTTGTCACAAATTTAAACCTTAATTCATTCACCATAACTAATCCTTAACACTACTTAAATGAATAAACATTAAATACAAGTGCAGAAATTGAAAACCATCACACAAACACAATAACACCAGATTTACGTGGAAAAACCAATAATGGAAAAACCATGGTGAGGATTAATTCACACTATAGAGTATATCTGCAAAACTGATTACAAGAGGCTCAATACCAAAACAAGGACTAATTGTCTGGATCAGAACTCACTATCTAACAGGGCTAACAACCCAAAGGGCTCACTACCAAAAAGATACAAAGAAGATAGAAGAGATACATTACAAAGAGAAGAAAATCTCAATGCAATGGAGAAATTCACCACAATTTGCTCAACCACTTGCAGACATGCATGAATGATAGAGTACACCTTTTTCTCACTATATCTAGAAACTTAGCATTTAGGCTTCCTACTGATCTACCACACTCACATCACACACATTCATTGATTCACATCAATCTCACATCAATTTGCTCTATTTCTTTGCACTTACCTCTCTTTCATCTTTCTATGCTATATTTCACCACTAAATCATCTATATTTATACCATCTTCAACTTTGAAACATATCCAAATTCAGCCATCCAAATTTAAATTCAAATTAGGTTAGTGCCAAAATATCCTAGGGTGGAATTAGAATGAGGGCAACCCAAACACACGCTTCATAAAGACCTAAATAGATCCAACACACTTCATCAACTCCAAAGGTAGTGTTCAACACAGGGTCGGTCAAACTAGTGTAGAACATATAGAAAAATTAAGCATGTACCTTCCAAATATTGAAATTATCTTCAATACAATCAAAACAACTCAATTCCAAAACCAAAATTCATAAGACTTTAGCAAAGAGAAATCTGAACCAACAACATTTATCCCGGACCTGAACCAGAAACACAGAAAACCAAAGTTCACAACTGGTGAACATAACTCACACTGTACAATGAATCAACAACCAAAAAATTGGATATATTAGATTCCAATAACCATGATCAACATATCTAAACTACACAAACATAGGAGCAAATCTCAGAGAAAAACCCGGAGCAACCATTGAACACCTGCAATCTTTCTTTAATACAAATTTCTCAATATCCTCGACATATACATCCAAATACCTACATCCATGACACTAATGAAAAGAACAATCTATTGTTAACCAGTTGACTAGTTGACATCAATGACAACACCTTCATTCTTTCCATTCTTGCAACACTTTGTGCTTTAGATGTCCACTTAAAGTCATTCTTATCTCCTCTCATTGTCTCTTTCATGGGGTTAAAAACACTACTAAAACTTTTGATAAATTTCTAATATAAATTAGCTAATACATGGAATGATCTTACTTCTCCAATGTTTACCAGTGTAGGCCAATATAAAATTTCTTTCACTTTCTCAGGGTCCATCTTCAATCCTTCAGTAGAAATAACAAATCCCAAGAATACCAACTCTATCTTCATGAAACTACACTTCTTGACATTAATCAGAAAATTCTCTTTTCTCAACCTCTACAATACTTGTTGGATGTGCCAAAAATGTTCTTCTCTAGTCTTATTGAAAATCACAATTTCATCCAAGTAAAAAATGACAAACTTAACCAAGAATTTCTTTAATACCTCATTCATCAATCTCATGAAAGTGCTCGGTGCATTGGTCAATCTAAAAGGAATCACTAACCACTCATACAATCCTTCATTAGTCTTAAATGTAGTCTTTTTTTCATCTCCTTCTATGATCCCGATCTAATGATATCCAATCTTGAGATCAATCTTTGTAAAATACCTTGATCCACTCAAATAGTCCATAATGTCATCCATCCTTGACAAAGGGAATCTATACTTGATAGTGATCTTATTGGCTTCTTTTGAATTGATACACATTCTCCACTCTCCATATTTCTTAGGTGTAAGTACAATAGGTACCACACAGGCTCAAAATTTCTCTGATCAATCCTTTCCTCAACAACTCTTGTATCTATCAGTTCAACTCTACATTCTTTGTTAGTGTCATTATATGTGCTACTTTATTTGGAAAAATTGCTCTTGGTAAAATATTTGTATGATGACTAATACTCTTGATAGGTGGAAGTCCCTCTGGTACATTCTTTGATCTGATGTCTTCATACTTTGTCAAAAATTTAGCTACCTCCTCACTCTCTATAGTAGGGTTCTCTACCTCAAGTTTACTACCATTCTTTGGGATTAATGGAAAAAACATGTTCTCATGCCTTAGTCCATCAAGATATTTCCTTCCATCTACCAAACATAGTCTGGTAGTGCCACAAAATTTAGTCTTCTCCTCTTCCTCCAAAGGTATCAACTTGATTCTCTTTCCATTTGATGTCACAGTATATGTATTCCTTCTTCCATCATGAATTTCTTTCTTATCATATTTCCATGATCTCCCTAACAATAAATGGCATGCATACATTAGCATAATATCACACAATAGTTCATCTCTATATGATCCAATGTGAAATTTTACCAAACATTGTTCATTCACCAACATATTATGCTCATCTTGAATCCATGCTATCCTATAGGGGTTCAGATGTTTCAATCTGTTCAATTACAAATTGGATACTATCTCCTCTAAAATTATATTATCAGTACTACCACTATAAATGATAACTTTACATACCTTTCCTTTGTACTTACATTTGGTTCTGAATATACTTTTCCTTTGTGGTGGTTCCTCAGTCACTTCTTCATGCATTAAAGCTCTCCTCATCACTAATGATTCACCTTTCCCTAGTTTCCCAATTGAATTAGGGCATCCAACAGGCTCCTCATTCATATATGTTGTTCTTTCAGTATGCTCAAGTTTCCTTTTGGTGCTTCCTTAATGGCACTCAAATTCTATATGTGCTTCACCTCCACACTTGAAATAGGTTCCTCTAAATGGTCTTCTCTCAAATCTTCCTTCATCTCTCCAGAATCCATCATTGCGGTAATAATTATGACCTCCTCTCTTACTGTGGTAGAAATTTCTATCTTCTCTTCCCCTTTGGTATGACTTAGCATCTTTTTCTTCACTCCGGTAGGGTTTTGGATCTTTTTCTACTTCATATAGGGTCTTCTTTCTCTAAATTGAAGTCCACTCTTTTGGAATCTTCCTCTTGCACTTCTCTATCTTTGTTCAAACTTCTTGTTCAGCTTCTCTTCCAATTTTAAAGCAAATTGATATTCTTCTTCAACAAATGGCATCTTTACTAAATTGAATTCCTCCTGAATATTTGTTCTCAGTCCATTGACATATCTTCCAACCTTATCTTTTTTTTCTTCACTATGACCAGTTCTTATTATCATCTTCTACAATTCTTTAGTAGACTCCTTCAGAGATATTTCCTTTTGTCTTAGGTTCTACAATTGTTGGATAAGACAACTAAGAGGTGGGGGGGGTGAATCAATTGTCACAAAATTAAACCTTTAAAAACATTCACCGGAACTAATCCCTAACACTACTTAACTGAATAAACATTAAGTGCAAGTGCAGAAACTTAAAACCACCACACAAATAGAGCAACACCAAATTTACATGGAAAACCCAATAAGGGGAAAACCACGGTGAGGATTAACTCACACTATAGAGAATACGAAAACTTATTACAAAAGGATCATTGGAAAAACAAGCACTCACTATCCAGATTAGGACTCACTGTCCAATAGGGATAACAACTCAGAGGGCTCACTGGCACAAAGATACAAAAAATATAGAAGAGATATGTTATAGAGAGAAGAGAATCTCAATGCAACATAGAAATCCACCACAATTTTCTCAACCACTCACAAACATGCATGAATGATAGAGTACACCTTCAGCTCACTACATCTGGAAACTCAACATTTAAGCTTCACATTGATTTTCCACAATCACATCACACACACTTATTGATTCACATCAATCTCGCATCTATTTTCTCTATTTCTTTTCACTTAGCTCTCCTTGTACACCATTTCACCACTAACTCATCCTATATTAATATCATCTTCAACTTTGAGACATATCCAAAGTCGGCCATCCAACATTAAATTCAAATTAGGTCAATGCCAAAACATCCTATTGTAGAATTAGAATGAGGGAAACTCAAACACATGCTTTGTGAGGACCCAAATAGATCCAACATGCTACATCAATTCTGAAGATAATGTTCAACACAAGGTCGGCCAAACCAGTGTAAAACACATAGAAAAATTAAGCACGATCCTCCTAGATACTAAAATTATCTTCAATACAATCATATCAACTCAACTCTAGAACCACAAGTCATAAGACTTCACCAAAGAGAAATATGGACCAACAACTTTTCTCCTGAACCTCAAGCAAAACACAAAAAACCATAGTTCACAACTGGTGAACATAACTCACACTGCATAATGAATTAGGAGTGAAAAATCTAGATATAGCAGCTTCCAACAACCATCACCAACATATCTAAATGATGAAAACATAGGAGAAAATCCTGGAGCAAAACCAAGAGCAACCATTAAACACTTGCAACCTTTCTTCAATACAATTTTCTCAATATCCTCAACATATACAGCCAATAACCTGCAACCATGACATTAATGACAACAACAACTAATTGATAACCAATTGACCAGTTGAAATCAATGAAAACACCTTCATTCTTTTCCATTCTTGCAACAATATCTCCCTTTGTCATTGATGGCAACACAAGATGTGAAAAACCATCAAAGACAACATATTAGCTCTAAATACACTTCTCAAGATTTTCCTTTATGTTTCTCCCCTTAGTAGATAATATTTTTTGCATTCTTCCTCTTTCAGTTTTCACATTATTCCTCTTTTCTTTTTCACATTCTTCCTCTCCCCCTTTAACATCAATGGAAAAGGAAAAAAGATATTTTACATTGATTTCCCCTTTGACATAGAAACATAATGCTCATACAATGACAACACATAACACTACCTGCTCCCCCTAAGAGGTAGCCACCAAAACATCAGTCTAGAAGAAAGATAGATCCATAGATCCACTAGAATGATGCATTTCCATATGCATCTAGTTTATGAAGGGAGAGGAAATGACACCTAACTTCTCCTGGATATACTCAAAAGTATCTTTAGAAAGAGCCTTCATAAATATATCAGCAATTTGATCCTTCAGAGAGATATACTCAAGCTTTACTTCATTCTCCATGACCTTCTCTCTTAAGAAATGATACCTAATAGATATATGCATCATCCTCGAGTGCATCATTGGATTATTTGAAATGTTAATTACACTTGTATTATCATAGAAGATGGAAATATGATCATCATACACTACTATGATATCTTTCAGTGTTTGTTTCATCCATAGAACTATACAACAAGATGCAGTAGCAAATACTCAGCTTCAACAGTAGAAAAGGAGACTAAATCTTGCTTTTTACTCAACCATCACACCAATCTACAACTAGGAAAGAATGCACCACCACTTGTACTCTTTCTTTCATCTACACATCTAGGCCAATCTACATCTGTATAAGCACTTAGTGTAAATTCAGTATCATTAAGATACTATAATCCATAATCTATATTTGAATATTATTTTAACAGCAACAACATGTGATTCCTTAGGATCTTCTTGAAATCTAGCCACAAGACAAATAACATGCATAATATCGGGTCTAGTAGTAGCCAAATACAACAGTCCACCAATCATAGATCTATACTTGCTCTAATCAACCTTAGCTGAGTCATCATGTCTTTTCCCAATTAGTAACTAGTCACCATAAGAGTGCATACCAATTTGGAACCATCCATTCCAAACTTCTTCAACATCTCTTTTACATACTTGGGCTATGAAATAAAAATCCCTTTCTCTATTTGATTAATTTGCAGCCCAAGAAAGAAATTCATCTCTCCAAACATAGACATTTCAAATTATTTTTGCATCTCTTCTGTAAACATCTTACACTTATTTTCATTTCCTCCAAAGATAATATCATCAACATATATAACTACAATCAAAATTTTCTCATTTTCAATCATAAAATACATATTACTATCTATTGTATCTTTGTTGAAACCTTGTTGAACTGAATAAATGTCTAACCTTGCATGCCAAGTGTAACTTAGGAAAAATATTAGGTTAGCATTAATAAAGCATAAACAACATAAACTGGAGCAAAACAATGAAGAACAAAGGATTACGAAAGCATGAAAGAAAATAACAACATTACCAAATGTCTTCAACCTCCATGAATCACCTTCATTGCACCTTCTCTATTTACTGCAATTTGATGTTTTCCCTCAGATTTGTGATGAGCAACCTACATGACTATGACAATGTCCAAAGCCAACTTTGAAGGATTCTAATAAAAAAAAGCTACACAATGCAAGTATGCAACTATGAAGCAAACCTAAAATGTGAAAATGTCTAAAGCATGAAGTCAATACCATGAGAGATGTATATTAAGAGATCAAGAGATGTCAAAATGAGACCAAAATTTCATTTTTATAGAAAAGTCAATTTTGGATGAAAGGCCAAGATTGAAGGTTGATAAATGCCCTAAGATCAATGACTAAGATTGAATGTGACAACCCACAATTAGGGTTAGGGAAACATTAGGGTGCCATTTGAAATGGAGGGTTGAGATTTGACAAGGTTTCATGTGACAAGAGGAAAAAGCTCGAAATTCAAATAATAATTTAAAATTATTTGAATAAAAGACTGAGTTGAATTTTTGAATTAAAAATTAATTTAATTCAAAAGTGGTGGAACCATGTGATAGTAAATAATTAGTTTAAATTATTTACTTGGAAAGAAAATTAGAAAGTGGACAATTTTAAATAAATGTCTTTATTTAAAATTAGAAAAGGTTAAGATGGACAATAATTAAATAAATTAAAGAATTTATTTAATTATAAGAAGATATTAGGAAATTAATGACACATTTAAATAAATAAATAAAAATTATTCATTTAAATAATCAGGAGGAAATAATGGACAAGTAATAATTAAATAAATTTAAGAATTTATTTAATTATAGAGACATTAGGAAATTAGCGATGCATTTAAATAAATAAATGTAATTTATTCATTTAAATAGTTAGGAGGAATAAAAGACATGAATTAATTAAATAATTGAGAATTATTTAATTAATAGTTGAAATTGGACCATAGGACATAATTAAATATTTTAATTATGTTGAGAAGAAATATGGCAAAAAAAAAAGTTCGCAGGCCTAGGTCAATTTTATGTGTCTACACCAAGCTCTATGAGCTTGCTTCAATCCATATAAAGATTTCTTCAATCTACACACCATATTCAGTTCATCTGACAATTGAAATCCTTCTAGTTGTTCCATGTAGACCACTTCTTCAAGCTCACCATTCAAAAATGTAGACTTGACATCCATCTGATAGACCTTGAAATATTTATGAGCAGCGAACACTCAGAACATCCTTATAGCTTCCATTCTTTCGACAAGAGAAAAAGTCTCCTAAAAATCTATGTCTTCTACTTGTGAGTAGCCTTTACTCACAAGCCTTGCTTTATTTTTGATCACTTCTCCACTCTCATTCAACTTATTTTTGAATACCCACTTTGATCCAATAATGTTTTTGTCTATCAATCTTGGGACCAATTCCAAAGTTTGATTCTTCTCAATCTGAATAAGTTCTTCTTTCATAGCTTCCATCCAATATTCATCTTCGATTCAATATTAGAAAATAAACACGAATTTACTTCAGCAGTAACTCTACTTCTTGTCAATACTCCTTTTGTCTTATCTCCAATGATTTGACTTTCTAAATGATTCTTCTACACATATCTAGCTATCTTAGGAGACACCACTAGAGCTTCTTTTTCACTTTCATTTTCTTCATTTTTCTCCTCTTGCTCATCCCTTTTTTATTCTTCCATAATTTCTTCAACTCTTATGTAATCAAGTTCATCAGATACATATCCATCAATATCAATTGAATTCTTCATTTTTTTCTCAACCTTGACATTTTCACTTTCTACAATCTTTCTTAGTATTTTTATTGAAACACCTATAGGATTTTCTTTTAGTAGAATATCCAAGAAAAATTCCTTCATCACTTCTTGCATCAAAATTTCCTAAAGTTTCTTCATCTCTTCTGATATAACATTTTCTTCCAAATACCTTGAAATACTTAACAGTAGGAATTCTTCCAAACCATAGCTCATAGGGGGTCTTTTTACTATTTTCTCTTGCTTGAAATTGATTGAACACATAGACGACAGTATGGATAGCTTATCTCTAGTAGACTTCTAGTAAACCAGTCTCAATAATAATTGATCTAGTAGCATCTTGAACTGTTCTACTCTTTCTTTCAACAACTCCATTCTGTTGAGGAGTTCTCAGAGCAGATAGCTATCTCTTTATTCCATGTACTTCACAAAACATATTAAACTCACGAGAGGTGAATTCTAGACCTCTTTCAAACCTTAAGCATTTTATCCTCACATTTACTTTATTTTCAACCATGGCTTTGAATATGTTGAATCTATCTAGTGTATCTAATCTCTCTCTAAGAAACGTAACCCATGTATATCTAAAATAGTCATCAATTAAAAGTATAAAGTACCTTTCACCTTGTAGACTTCTCACTCCTGTAGGACTACATAGATCTGTATGTGTGATCAGTTCTTTTTACCTATCCTAAATGATGCAGAACAAAATGCAATAGAAGGAAAGAGCACTAAAACACCTCAAGATTGGGCTACGTTAAACTCAAACAAAATAAAGATGAAAAATAGATTTATACCTTGTATGATTTGCTCCTTGGTTGGCCCTTTGATAGTTGATAAATGTGTGCTCCTTGAAGGAAAATGTGATGAAAATGGATACAAAATGGAGAGAATGCATTCAGGATTTAAATGATGAAGGTGGGTATTTGAGTGGATGAATGCAATATGAGCTTCAAGAGTGCAATAATGGTGGATGAGAGTGCTTGAAAAAATTTTAGAGTATGAGAGCTTGAATGCTTGAGCTTGAATGTGATGAATGCCTAATGTGATTGTCTTAAATGAGAGGCAAAAATCTTCCATTTTAAGGGAAGAGTCTTTAAGGAATTGAATGGTCAAGATCTTGCCAACATGGGCAAGATGAAGGGTTGTGGTGAGTTGAGGACTCACAAGCCCTCACATCTTGCCATGTGGAAGGTGAGATGTCAAGAGGAAATGTGATGTGGAAAAGGACATGTGAGGTGGAGGTACTTTCAAGTACCTTGGGATGAGAGTGATGGTGACAAGTGAGAGGAACATGGGAATGAGAGAAGTTGTTGGGGGAATAAATGTGAATTTTAAATTCACATGATTGGAAAAGTACCTTGTGGATAAGACAAGGTCCTTATAATAGAGGGTTCTTTACCCCATGTGACTAATGTGACAAGTGAGGAGTTCTAGAACTTCTAACAACTTGCATGGGGAAGAGGAGAGTCTTCGAGGGATAAAATGGAATTTAAAATTCCATTAGGAAAGACATAGGAATAATAAAAGAAATTTAATATTCCTTGGGAGATGAGAGAGTTGACCAAGGTACTAATTAGACTAGTTAATCAATGATTAGAAGATAGTTAGTGGCTAATAAATATTAAGAACCAACTTGCAAAAGTTGGAGGATGTGACACATCCTAATCATGGATTAGACGTGTGCACATTCTTAATGATGGGATTAGGAGGTGGATTAGGATTAAAAAAAGTGATGGAGAATGTGACATGTGAGGAATTAAATAAATGTATTATTTATTTAATTCTTTTGAGTAAAAGGGGAATAAAGGGTAAGGTATTTGTTATCAACTAAATGCCTTAGGGATTTAGAAATTAAGAATTATTAATTAAAATAATAGTAATATTACTAAATTAATGCAAATGGGGATATTTAGATGAAGACAATTTGGACCAAATGTAACTGTCAAGTTAGAGTGTCTATAGTATGGATTAAATCGTAGTCAATTGTAGATTGTTCCTTTGATCTATAATGGCTTTTAGCTTACTTTCCAAACTGATAATTCCTACAAATAGCATTGATAGGCTTTGTAATCCTTGGTAAATATCTCATAGCCTAAACTACACTAATCCTCACCAAATTATCAAAATTCATGGCATGTTCTCAATGTCATAATTAGTTTTCATTAATTTGGGTCATAAAGTATCATCCATCTGACACCTTTAAGTTGACAAAATATTTCCTTCAGATTTTTTTCCTACAACAATTAGTGTTCTAGATCCTTTCTGGATCTCACATCTCTCATCCTCAAACACAAGATTATATCCTTTACTACACATTTTTCCAACACTCAAATAATTATGCCTTAATCCATTAACATAGTAGACATCATCAATAATAAATGCTTTCCATCAAAACTTACTGAACCTGTCCCACAAATTTTAGCACTAGTATCATCTCCAAGCATAACCCAACCTCCATCATATTTTTAAAGTTTAACAAAATTACTCTTATCACTAGCCATGTGATGTGAACAACCACTATCAACAACCAAATAGTACTTTTCTCGTTTAGCATGTAGGGTAGAGATTATAGTACCTTAATTTTTCTTATTCTTTGAAGGGTATTCCTTCACTTATTTTTCAAAATTAGCAGGAGTAAGTTCATCCTTTATAGATAAGAAAAAGAATTTATTGGCATCAAGATCTTCATAATCATAATCCTCATCAGATATACTCACATTCTCATTCATCTTCTTACCTTTGTTTTCTTTCTCATATCTTTGTTTACTCCTTTTAGCTCTTTCCAGACACTTTGCAGCATAATGACCTATTTCTCCACAACTAAATAATTTAAAGGGTAACTTACCTTCATACTTTATAGATCCTTTCTTCATCATTCTCACAAAGTTCACTTCTATTTCATCAATATTTTCTTCATCGGTATCTTCAAATTTTGTAGCCTTAAAGACAATCTCATATTTGCATCCATTCCTCAGATTCGGCCTCCTCATCTCATAAGATGATAGAGATTCCAACAATAGATCTTTATTATAAGTCTTGTAATCTATAATTTTTTCAATAGCACACACCTTTTCTCTATAAGCATCAAGAAGAGTTCTAAGAATCTTCTTTACAACCCTGTTTTCATCTACAGTAGCACCAAGTCCTCGTATTCTAGCGACTATCTCATGCAATCTCTGTACATAAGATTTAACATTCTTATCTTCATACATATGTAGAAGCTCAAACTGTGTTTCCAAATTCTTCTTCCTTGACCCTTTCAAAAACCTTCATGTGTCCTTTCTAAAGCATCCTAGACTTCCTTAGCATTGTTTAGATTTTGAACCTTAATCAACTTGGAATGTACAAGACTATTCTTCAAAATATACTTCGCCTTATTGTTTGCTTCATGTGCCTTGATCTCATCAGCTATACTTGGACCATTAGCAAGAGGAGTGTAAGTATTCTTGTAAGCTTTCTCTACATCATATCCACAATACTCCAAATATTTTTCCATGAATATTTTCCAAATAGCATAATTAGTTCCATCAAACCTTGAATAATTATAAGTAACTTTTCCAGCCATCCCATACCTTCATTAAGCGGTAGAATCTTTTCCAAGGAACCAAGCTCTGATACCACTTGTTGGATAGGAAAACTGAGAGGAGGGTGAATAAATTTTCAAAAAATAAACCTTTAAAAACATTCACCAAAACTAATCCTTAACACTATTTAACTGAATAAACATTAAACTTACAAGTGTAGAAACTAAAAACCATCACACAAACATAACAAAACTAGATTTACATGGAAAAAAAAAGGGAAAAACCATGATGATGATTAAATCGCACTATAGAGAATATAAAAATCAATTACAAAAGGCTCACTGCATGAGAAACAAAGACTCACTGTCTGGATCAAGAATCACTATCCAATAGGGATAACAACTTGGAGGGAATAGAGATACAAAGAAGATAGAAGAGATGTTACAGAGAGAAGAAAATCTCAATGCATTAAAAAAATCCACCACAATTTTCTCAACCACTCATAGACATGCATGAATGATAGATTACACTTTTAGTTCACTGCATTCGGAAACTCACCATTTATGCTTTACATTGATCTACCACACTCACATCACACACACTATCTTCTCTATTTCTTCACACTTTTCTCTCTTTGTACACCATTTCACCACTAACTCATCCTATATTTATATCATTTTCAACTTTGAAACATATCCAAATTCGACCATCCAACATTAAATTCAAATTAGGTCAGTGCCAAAACATCCTAGCATGGAATTAAAATGAGGGTGACCCAGACAAATTCTTGGTGAGGACCCAAATAGATCCAACATGCTACATCAATTCTGAAGATAGTATTCAACACAAGATCAGCCAAACCAGTGTAAAACATATAGAAAAATCAAGTATCATCCTCCAAAATATGAAAATTATCTTCAATACAATCATAACAACTCAACTCTAGAACTGCAAGTCATACAAATTCACCAAAGATAAATTCAGAGAAACAAATTTTCTCTTGGACCTCAACCAAAACACAAAAAAAATACAATTCACAACTGGTGAACATACTCGGACTGCTCAATGAATCAAGAGCCAAAAATATGGATATAGCAGCTTCCAACAACCATGACCAACATATCTAAACCATGCAAACATAAGAGAAAATCCCAGAGCAAAACCCAAAGCAACCATTGAACACCTGCAACCTTTCTTCTATACAATTTTCTCAATATTGTCAAAATATATAGCTAATAACCTACAACCATGAAATTAATGACAACACCAGCTAGTTGATAACCAATTGACCAGTTGACATCAATGACAACAACTTCATTCTTGCAACAATAATATCTTCAAAAATTCCAGTTCATAATCAACTGGTATGAATTGACTCTTCAACTTTGTCACCTCTCTATATCATTTGATGATTCTTTCTTTTCCTCTTCTATTTTGGTCTAATTAAACTTCTTTCCACCATAATATAGCATGACCTTTCAACTTTGTTTTTGCAAATCTGACTCTTTCTGGATCTTTAGTTTCTTCCCATTCGAAGTATTCTTCCATCTCATTGATCCAATCAAGCAACTCTTTAGGATTCAAATTTCTCACACAATTTTGAATTTCAACTCTAGGATGCTTGCCAATCTTCAAGATTACTTTCAACATCATCGCTTGATCTGATTCGTATTCTTCTTTTTCTAGGGTTTCTAGAAATTGATTTGAATGTTCTGCTTTGTCACTTTCATCATTCTTCCTAGGGTTTAGGCATCACCTTCTATCCTCTTCTACAAAATCTAACCTAACCCATGTCTTCCACATGATAATCTCCAACATCTCATCCATTCTTCCAGAACCTTAGAATTTTGGCACCCTAGATCTTTCTAGCACTTCTAGGGTTTTTCACCTAAAAGGAGAAAGAAAGGACCAAAGAATCTAGCTAGGTTCACTCAAATAAAGGACTATATGATGTTTATACGGCTAAATGAAATGATTTAAGTGAAAATAAGCTATGAAATTGATCAAATATAAATGTGAAATCTAAGAAACAACTAGTGTTTGAAAACACATTGTGTAATGCAACAATGAACTAGAAATGAATGCAAAACTTAACAAAATTGAACCAAACTGAAAGTGTACACCTGGAACCTTGATGAAGAATAGAAATTGGATTTGAAATTCTCTTGATGTTTTTTTTCAGCCCTAGAGGGAGAATGGGTCAGAGTTCCTATCAAGCTAAGCCAAAACTTGTTTCTATCAAAGCGTGCTCAAAATGTAGAAACTCAAAATTAACCTTGGAGTGGGACTCATTCACCACTCATAGAAAATGAGTCCAATTTTGAATTTTTGAATATTCAAGAGTGTGATCTGAAGCTTTCGAACTGTACTTTGACTTCCTATAGGTGCTGCAGCTTCTAAGAAGAGCCTTTCACGATTCTGAGGACTAAAAATGATTTTTGTTGATACTTTGACTTATTGAATGAAGAGAAGACTTGAGCAACCTTGAAACTTGATCTTCAATGGTTTCCAAGCTTCTAAGGGATCTAAATCAACAACACACAAGAAGAGAAGAAATGGTGAATGTTAGGGCATGGGGGTTTTCCTTGGTCAAACCTCTTTTAGGTAATTAAACCAAAATGATGAAAGAATAGAATGGAACATGCAATAATGGGATCAATTACCTTTCCATGATGTTGATCTAGATTTCTGCAGCAATGGAGGAAGATTAAGACCTTGAATGTCTTTTGGAGCTCTCTTGACATCTTGCAATGATAAAACCCTAAGTTGCTTGACTTGAGATGAAAGATTGGTGGATGAACAATGAAGAATAGATGTGAATTAAGTTAATGGATCTAAAAATGAGTTTAGAGAGGTGATTTTATAGGAAATTCACCTATTTTACCTATTATTACCTCATCACAAATTGACATGAAGCAATATTAAACTCAAATTTCACTTTTTTCCTACTCAAAGCTCAAAATTGGGCCAAATGGGACTTATTCGCCACACATGGCGAATGGGTCCCACTTGGGTGGGACTGATTCACCATGCATGGAAAATGGGTCCCACAGGGGCCAATTTGACAGCTCATATGGTAGGAGATAAGGAAATAGGGTCTAAAATGCAACTTTGTCAGGTATTTGATCAATTTGAGCTTTGGGATGCACAATATGGGTTAATAGGGACCTATTAGTGGTGATGTAAATGTCAAATAGGGCTTGGGACACATAAATCAAAGTGTGATTAAGTACACTTTACAACACTAAAATGAGGTCCACATAGCCTAGGAAGGCACAAGAACCAATGTGAATGTGTGAGACACACTACAACACTAGTTTAACATTAAGTGTAATTCAAAAACCTTCTAGATTGATGTGAGGGTGTATTTAAATACGTTTTATAATGTTGAATTAGGGAGAAATGGGTTCATTAAGTCTAGAAAAGTGTTAAAAGTATCTTACAACACATTACAACACCTTTACAAGAAATCATTAAATGCATATTATTAGGTTGCAAGGGTCCAAGACCCACAGATGTGGATGAATAAAATGCCTCACAACACCTAAATCAAGGCCTCATTAAGTCAATTTATCCTTGAATTAATTCCATGTCAAAGAAAAGGGTACTTTTTTCTATGACACATTTATCCCCCACTTTGGTGAGAGGATGAACTTGCTTAAAACTCACACTAAAATAGACATTCAAGAGATATGCGAGTGTTTAGATGCAAATGAAAAATAATGACAAAGATAAAAGGAGGTGGTCAAGCC
>VDFB02008457.1:0-13259 GCA_007258455.2 Sequoia sempervirens
TACTCTTTGTTCCATGCTTGTTGTCAATAAGAGTTGTGAGAGTTTTGAAGACAAGGTGCAAAGTAACCTTCATTAGCTCCTCTGAATCTTTCACAAATCATTAAGAACATCCCCTCTTGTAAGGGTATATCTGTCCTAGGACTATGGTGTTGCAAGATTTGAGTGAAAAATATGATTCCCAAGTGTTGTCTTGAGGTCCATGGTAGTTTTCAACCCAAATCAGATGTTAAACATCTAACATATTGAAAAAGAACTAAATGGAATATCTGAAACTCTATGAGAAAACAAAAAAGAAAAAAAAAAAAATTCCTAAAGAGAAAAGGATTCAATATGAATGGGTGATTCCAGTATCTCTACTAGGGCTATGGATGCCTGACTGGCAGTAGAGCAATGCTGTGAGGAAACTAGAGGTATCTCCGTCGGGGCTATAGACGCCTGACTGGCAGCGGAGCAATGCCCAGGATATCATTGCACGACAGCTAAAAGGAATCAACTCATGTAGCTCAAATCTTGCACATTGTTGTTCGAAAGATAGGGAAAACTTTATGAAAGGATAATGCACTATCAAGCACACACATAGATTCAAGGCTAGTTACTGTTGGCTTACATTTGAGATTCTAGCTCAACCTTGCTTGTTAAAACTGACCCAACTGGAGTTGTGACAGTCATGTACTAGGAGTTCTGGGTATTTGAATCCTTCAGCTTCTTGAAAATGGTTATACCATTTTCCCAGCCGAGTCGCCATTTGTTATGCCTTGCATAACCACCCCATTTTGGTCTGGAACAAAATGGGCCCCCCCCTTCTCTTTTGGTTTCTTTGCCCATGTTATTTCCTTTACTTTTGGGGTTCTTCTGTTTCTCAATGTTTTATCTTTGTTCTGTCTGATATGATTTTGGTTTTGTCTCAACTTAAGTTGGTTCCCTTCTTGTTAAGTATTCAATGAAATAATCACAAGAAACGGTGTATTTTATCATGATATATTTTATGTTCTCCTGAGGGCTAATGGGGATTTTGTTTTGCAGGACTGAATCATTCATCCGAGGATATCTCTCAGGAAGCCAACAAAGGGCATGCCTCAAATTACATTCAGTATGAAACTCCTTAAGGAAAGCGTCGGCAAGACTTTCCTCATGTCTCACCGACTGGTGGCAAGGGGGATACACTATTGGCAAGAGGTTTTCTCTTTGCCAAGAAGTCTCAGCGAAATCATCAAGTCTCACTAACTATTGCACAATGAGCAAACATTTCGGCGGGAGTCATCTTCTTCGGCATATGGTCTTGGCGAAATATTCGGGTCTTGCCGACTAGCGGTAAAAAATTCCACATCAGGGAGAAATCTTTTCTTCGGTGTGATGTCTCAGCGAACTTGCGGTGTCTTACCGACTGCCAATAGAGTGTAGCCTTCAGCAAGACTCAATTGCATTGGGATAGCGTCTCACCGAGCGGCTCCGGTCACACCGACATGCCACGAAGGGATTTTATCAGTAGTCTTCGGTGAGAGAATTAATAAGTCTCGGCGACCAAAGAGTTCAAACATGCAGAGGCTTTCACCGAGACACGAGGTATTTATAGGACATCTCCCCGACAAAGGAAGGTTACAGCGACACATGTGAAATGAAAGAATACATGTCAGTGTGACTACAGGAAGGTCTCCATGAAATGAAAGGATCGCCAAAGCATGATGCCTTCAGAATAGTCTCTCACCGACCGAAGAAAGTCTTAGCGACATGGAGGAAGCCCGGTGAGAGTGGAAGAAATCGGCGAAAGGGCCTGCCAATACAAGGGAGTCTCAGCGATAGCAAGGAAGTGTCGCTGAGAGGTGTTGCCTTCAGTGAAAAGTTTCTCCGAAGGAGAAGAGTCTTGCCGATAAGAGTAGGCTCGACAAAGATGAGCTCCGAGAGAAAGGGGGCTTCACCATGAGGTCACAGCGACAAACGATCAACTCCCCGACATGAAAAATGAGCTCGCTAAAGGATTTAGAAGTTCGCCAAGATGTCTCACCGACTAGTGACTATCTTGCAAATGGTCTTTGTAGGCTCAATAAGACTTCTTCAGCTCGCTGAAACATCTTGCCGACTGTCTAATGTCATGCCGATGGTTGATAAAAGCGATAATCGCATCGGGGGAGACACGATGAGTGTCTCACTGACATGTGATTCAATAGAGACCACCTTTGACTGCCAAAGACTCCTACATGGCCTCTGTTCCTCCAATCAGAACAAGATGGCCTATTGACTAATTAACCATCCTTGTGTAAGAAGATCAATAGAATGCGGGTGAAATGGATTCTTTCTGAGATCCAAAGGCGATGGATCGACTCGGGTGAAATGTTCAAATCTATAGGAGGCCTAATGATGTTCTAGAAGATGGTCAACCTGCAGTAGGAGTCTGGAACATGAAGGAGGCCGAAGGAAGGAGGAATCTGTGACTCACAGGGATAGCTGTGGTAACCACCAGTGGAGATTGACCAGTATTAATGGTAAAGTTCCATAGAGCATTCAAGGTGATCCTAACAGAGTTCAAAGATGGACATGGAGACAGGAGAGTAAATGCTGTAGCTACAAAAAGATCTAAAGGCTTCTTCTCAGGTCAATCCATCACTGACCTGGATAACATGGCTTCTCATTGAATGCAACATTGACTCTCTTCACAAAGACCTGAGAGCTGACTCTCCTGGAAGCACATATTTTGTAAACCCTAACGCAGGGAACAACGCATTCTTTTGGTACACACTCTGTATAAATGGCATTCTTGCCTCTTTGTAAAGGTTAGAACTTCTAAGGTAGAAACTTTTGGAGTTAGAACTTTTAGATAAGAGAAATTTTTAGAGTTAGAACGGTTAGAACAGATAGTTAGAAGAAAATATAGGAAGTAGTCAGTTAACATAAGGAGCTTGAGCTGCATCTTGATTTTGAGTAATGAGAGCTCCTTTTTTCTTCTTGTTTAGTAATCAGATTCAGTATAAACTGTAATGTAGTTTCCAAGTTCTCTTAGTGTAGTTGGAAACAATCTAGAGACATAGATTCTTTGTACACTGGTGATTGTGCCAGCTTTGTAAATATTGCTTATCTATTTCACTAATAATAGAAGCAATCAGAGTTTAATCTACTTCATATTGTGTTCCTGAATGATATTTGTTTTAAGTTAATCATTTGATTTGAAAATATTTCAAAGATTTAAGTCTTATTTCATGTTTTATTTAAATGGTAACTTAAAATATGTTATTTGGATTAGCACTGTGAGTGAAAGGGGATGTGTGTGTCAATCACAAGTTTACTTTTGTTCTACAGTTTTGGTTAACAAACTCCTTGAAAGGTAGCAAGTCTAGTTAAGTTAGAAGAATTGTCATTCTTTTATGTTCCAAAGCTTTGACCTATCTTTTATGTTTCTTTAGAAACCCCAATTAAATTAGGTTTTATTTGATGCTTGATCTTAGAACAATCCAGAAGCTCACACCAGCAGGCCCCTTGAATATTACTGTCACATTGACCAATTGAGCAACATCAACACAGTTGAGAACCAACTATAAAGACCTTGGGAGCTAAGACATCCATGTGTTATCTTTCTCTTTCAGGAGAAACAAAATAGCAATATTTTGTTTGCATGTTGCTGTGCCAAAACACACGTCAACAAGTTGACTTGAGTTGCATGACTAAAGACTTCAGTTGCATGACAAATAAGAGGTGGATACTTTCAGTTAAGTGGAGATGATCAATCATGCATAATGTTTGCATGAATTGGTGGAGAGATATGTTTCAGCTAACTAAGATTGACTTGGGACCACCTTGGGTGCCCAAGTTGGCATCTTTCAGTTAACATTTTTTGCATGAGAAGATATTTACAAGGCTCAGTCAAGTGGGCCCATTCTTGGGCACCAACTTTGAGGTGAAGTTTGCAAGATATTTTCTTGACCAAAGTTTAGTTAAGTGTTCAGTTTGGGGCGCATAAATTGAGGAAGACTTTTGTTTGACTTCAGATTACATTGTGGAACTCTACTTGCCCAGTCTAGGCGTAGATTTTTGTGAGGAGCTTTATGCTCTTGTATTGTACAACTCTTATGAGTTTACATGCTCATATTTTGTCTATTAATTATAGCAAGTGGATGAGAGTTCCATGAGAGTTTTATTGCAAGTTGTGAAGAAGGATTGTTGAAGGCAAGGAAGCATATCAATCAAGGATTGATACAGTATTATTGTAATTTTGTTCTAAGGTTAAATGATACAAGCACTATTGATTCTGGTGGAGTTTTTTCTTGAAAGGGTTTCTCCACGTATATGTTGTGTCACTTCTATCTTCTTGTCTCATTCTTCTACAATCTTCTGTCTCTTTCTATAATTGGTAAATTTGATCTAAACAAATTAATCATACACAAAGAATTGTGACAAAGAACACTTAATTAGATCTACAGTCTCATAGTTTTACAAGTTTTAAGCTACAATATTACCTTCATTTTCAACATATTGTATGTTCCTATTATGATGGGGATAAAGGTATTTGTTGAGTAGTGACAAGTCGGTTAATTTACTTTTCCTTAGTCCTAGGTTTTTTCTACACTTTTATTAAGCTTTCTTAGGATGATAACGTGAGTTTATTACTAGGAAATAAGTGATGTGGTGTCCCATTCCTTAAAGGGTGGAACACTTTCCACTTTTGGTGGCCATCTCCACTTTTGGTGGTCCATATCCACTTTTGGTGGTTAATTCCTATTGGTTGGATTTACCACCTCCATCATCTCCTTAGTTCTATATAAACTCACTACCTAACTTGTATTTGCATATAATCTTGCATATTCTAGCATTGTTGCATACTTTGACATACATGCACCTTGATGCATGCAATCATTATTCTGCAAATTTTGTTTGAGCTCCTAATGTAGTCTTGTCATCTTGACATTTTCACATCTCTTGGAATCTTGGGTTTGTAATTTTTTTATTTCATTTAGTTTATAGCTTATCTCTCTCATAGAAGATCTTGTTTATTCAATCTATATTTTAGATTTCTAATTGGTATCAGAGCTTAAATTTTGAGAGTTTTGAGTACTTGGATTTAGATTAAGAGATTGGAGTTTTTATAAGATCTTGTAAATTCTCAAATGCTCTTCTCTTGTGTTTCAATACGATCTAGAGAATCATAAAAGAATTATGAAGATCTGTTAATCCTATATTTGTATGTGTATTTTTTGGTGAGATCTGGTGATTGCATCTATTTTGGCTATAGTGGTAGTAATTTTTACTATCCCATTACTCGAGAAAGTCAAATTTGGCTTTTGTTTCACTCAATTTGACCACCATATGACACAATAGCAAATAAGGGTTTGAAGCTTAGATCTGGTGAACAACTTTTTGCAAGAGCATTTTCGGTCCAAATGGACCTTTCCATTGCACTCAGATGACCCAAAAACCCCTATTCTCATATAAAATTTGTCTATTTTAGATAAATTTTATTTTTGGCAAATTTTTATTTTGCCAGGGGGTCTCATTATAGGCTAAATTCAACCATTTAAAAAAAAATTCATAACTCTTCACCAAGGTGTCCATTTTTGCAAAAAAAGATATCGTTGGAAATCTAGAGATGAGCACTTTCTATCCACATAGGTATTGAAAAGAAAATTTTATATTTTCTACAAGATATTGTAGGTTGAAGTTGTTGTATTTTTTCTTCAACATGCCATAACTTTCACCCTAGAGCTCTATTTTTTCATAAACAAATAGGCGTTACAAAGGTATTGAAGAGAAATACATAGCTATAAGGATAATTTTTCTAAATTTTTTCTTAGGTTTATTTTGTATCAAAATTTGTAATTTTGACTAAATATTTAAACCTATTGAGCATTGTATCTTGGAAAAAGCTTTGTAATCACACTGAACTATAAAGTACCAACATTGGGGTAAAAGTACAAACCTGTGGAAGGGCCTTTGAGGTGAATGGTGGGGTGAACCTTGTAAACCGTTTTAGAATCAACTACCCCATCATTGGTGGCATTTTGTTTTAGACCAAAATTTTCCTTTTTCATTAGGATTGTTTTGGTTTTCTTTGAAGATCTTGACCAATCCTTTTGCAACAAGAGCTTTCTCAATGGAGAATCTCTTTTCAATGGAATCCTCAAATGTGTTGCAATAATGGATTTGAAGTTTAATCATCAATTTTATGTTGAGGTTTTCTACAAAGATAGGGACCAATTATTTTTTAGGTATGTGGCAAGGATATTTACTAGACATTACTTTGTCATGTTTGAAAGAACGATGTAAGTGAATCACCTTCCTTTTATTTGGTTGTGCATAGTTTTGCAAGGGTCGGAGCACTTTAATGTTATAAGAAAAGTGTGTGATGAATTCTTCAGCTAATTCATTCCATGTTCTTATCCCAGGAGGAAGGTGTATGAACCACTCTAGAGCCTACACCGAAAGGCTACACGAGAATAATCTAATTAAGTATGTAGGCTCAAAAGTGATGTCCATACAAGTAGTGTTAAAATCTCACACATGTTCCACTGGATCTCCCTTTCCCTTGTATTTTTTGAAGTTTGGCACATTAAAGTGTGGAGGAAAAGGTGGCATGTATATGCTTCTATCAAAGGGATAAGGACATAGTTCCTCCATTGAGTATGTTTAATTGCATCGCCTGCATTTGTTGTATCAAAGCTTCCATAGGTGATGGTGGTATGTTTGATTGACTTTTCATGAGAAGGTTGGTGTTGGTGTTAAGTGTGTTGAGGTAATTGTGTGATAATAGGTTTTGGTTTTGGAAGTTGGATGTAAATGTTGAGTTTGGGTTGATGTTTACTTGAAAAGGATTTTGATTGCTTTGTTGTAAGTAAGATGTAAACATGGTGTTGGTATTGGTATTATGTTGTGGTGGAATTTGGTTGGTGTGTTGGTGTTGTGGTATGAAGTTGAGGTTTTGGTTGACACGTTGTTGTGATGGTTTAAGTTTGAATCAAAAGACATATTGGTGTTTGGTGTAGTGTTGGTCATTTGGGTTTGTCATGCCCATTTTTTTTTCACATCTAAACATTACAACTACCAAAAGTTTGCAACCACCACTAAGACAATTTGAGTTTTAAAGTTAAACTAATGATTAGTTCATCTAGCTTTACGATGAAGGAATAAAAACAAAAACATATTAAGAGACTTAACTATAGGAAGCTTAACACCAAAAATAAATGCTACATTACTCAAGAAATCATACACAATCACACAAAAATAGGAACTTAACATCATTATAATGAAGCACCTCTACTACATGATCATGGCTATCAAAAGTTGCCTTAAATCTAGATTTAAACAATAATCAAAATTCCCTCTTTCAAAAAAACTAGTATTACCTGCTTGAATTATCTTCTTATCTTGAGATGAAGGCCCAAGGGTGTTCGATTAAGAGGAACCAAAAATTTATTATCTCATTTAAGTTGAGAAACTCTTTGAACTCCTTAAGACTAATTGTGTGTCGACATTAGTTTTCTTAATTCAAATTAGACTAATTATTTTATACCAAATACTTAATTTAAATTTCTACCCAACTATATTAACACAAAGATATTTAGTTACAATTTCTTTTTTCTTGGGAAGTATCTTAACTTACTTTTCTACTAGATGTTGTTCAAAACTAAATTCCTGAATGGTTTTCTCTATATCCCTATATGACTATAAGATTAAATATAATTGTAAGGAAGGAATCATTCAAAGAATATCCAACCACATTCTTGAACCTATGATACATAAACAAGTTATGAATAACATTAATGTGGAGTGTTTATTTTAAGTTTAAAATACTTCCAATCATCAATTTCTATCTTTCTAACTATGTTTGTCCTTCTAGTTTTAACAATCAATTTTAATTTACAATATAATATAATAGAGTTTAAATAATACAATTTTATTTCCAATTATCCTATTGTTTTATCTATTTAATTTAGAGGAAGATAACATTTGGACATTTACCTAAATTGTTTTCTTTACAAAGGTTTTAAAAATATGATTACTAATGTTTAATGATTTCCACCATTTTGGCCTATTATTAAGTTTCCTAATATAAATCTATCAACTTGATAAGTTTAACTAAATTTTTCCACCAATATTCTATCTTTTAGTACTAAATCAATAGTTTTAAATCTCCTATATTTAATTATTTAGTTACAATTAGAAACTTTCTATTAATTATCTCATAATCATAATAAGAAAACTTATATAAATTGTTAGCTAAATTTAACTACCACTTTCCCTTAGCTTTTTAATTTTTATTACTAAATCCTCCATTGATTTTTACTTGTAACTCATGCTTTTTAATTATTTAATTAGATAATCACTATTTCATTTCAAAATGATCTTTAATGATTCTCATTTTATTTATTTTTAAATCTTTTATGTATATATTTGAAATGTTATACCTTTCCCTTTTTAAATTGATTCTTGTTAAATAAAATAGTCCCTTTTAACTGTCTCTTTTTTTTTTAATTCCTTCTTAACATATATTTAATTATCTTTACTTAATTCTTAAAAAAACAACTGATTTCTTCGGCAAATTCATCACAGCAATTCACGGATGGAAAATTCACCATCAGCAATTCACCACCACCAAGCAATTCACCGAGGTGGAAGATTAACTGCATTAATATTTTTAATAAAATAAAAAAATTTCAAATATATATTAAAAAATATTAATGCGGTTAATTTTCTGCCGGGGTGAATTGCTGGCGAGTGAATTTTTCATGATGGTAAATTGTTGGCAGTGAATTTTCTGTCGGTGAATTGTTGGCAGTGAATTTTTCAAGAGCCGATTTGTTCTTACTAAATCTGATTAGTTAGTTACAATCTTTCTATTTGATGTTCACAGATTAATACAATGATAACCATTTTTAGGTTACTGGAGGTTTGAAGGTACTAACTCCATGAATTATTATCAACTGTTACTTCAAAATTATTTTCCCAAATTTCTTTTATTGTTTCAGTGAAAATTCCAGGTTTTAAAATTTTCAAGTTTTATAATGATTTGCATGCAGTGGCTTCCTTGAATCGACTCATTCATCAATACAGCGCAGCCAATAATTTATAACTCCAGATTAAAAGCAGATGTTGATAGTTTATAATGATGGCAACGTGGGATTTGCAGCCTTAATAACCTGGCAGCGTTTAAATGTGATTGTCTCAATGGCTGAGGACATGGCAACTAATCATGGTCAATACACAAGTAAAAAATATACAGAAATAAAGAATTATGTTCATTGTTATCTTATTTACATAGCATGCAATTCTTGATGGAGGGAAAAATACAGATTAATGATTATTTTACTGTCCGAATCAGATCTTAAAGGATTAAAATATATTTATTCAAACACAAAAATATAATCTTCTTCAAGAGCACATAAGAATTTTATTTAGTATTAATAGGGGAGAGAACGGAGCAATTTAATATCCAATTGCAAAACATTTTTTATCCATAAAGTACACAAAGTGACAAATCATGTGATGCCATATCAGCACACCAATAAAACATGATTTAGTGCACCACTATTGGTCTCACTTTTTTTTTTGGGACTTTTTTGGATACCTCAACAAAAAGCACGCTGATGTGGCTCTAAAATGAAATATAGAAGCACATGAATTGCCAAATAAACTGTTATACAGATTTGGAAGTGATTTGAAATTTTTACATAATACAATGGTTTAGTGCAGGTCTTATGGAGTATAAAAGTTTCAGATTAATTGATTAGTATTTTCTTTTTTACACTAGAAACCTTTTAGATGGTTAAGTAAAACTAGTCTTCTTCATTCCTTTCAGATTTTAAAACTTGGTAACAAAGGCAACTTGCAATGCATGATACTTATCTTTCCTGTTTGATACATCATATATATTTCCTTGTACAAAAGGTTTATGTTCACATTAATCCCATTATAAGGCATTGTAAATTTCCCCTTTCATTAATACTATTTACCAACCAAGAGTAAACAACAAATCCTTCACTACATCTAACAAAAGAAATGTATTTGCTTCAAATAAAACAACCATTACATTTTCTTGCACAAGAGTAACTAGATTTTCTCTCCCAAAATGAAATTACACAATAATATGTTTGGGACCCCAATCTACCAGATTCTATTCGAATTACTTTCAATACAAAATCTTGCCTTGCTTATAACATCCACATAAAATAAACCAATACTTTGAGAGGGTTTCTTTTGAAACAAAAACAAAACATTTTCTTTTCCATACAACAATGATTGTTTTTCAAGACAAATTGCAATATAACATAACTTAAATTCTTTTTATGGAACATAACATCAATAGCCATTGGAAGCAACATCATTTTCCAATCTTTTCTAACTAAAGAAATCACAACTCTCAAAAAATCTTCAAGGCTTCCTCCAAGAGACCTGATAAGAACAAAGAGTGTGTCATGTCCCCACAATCATGACATTTTGATGACAAAAGGAAACATGTTAAAAATTATTAACCATTTGATATCGTATAATTACAATTGTCAAAGATGACATTATAATTATAAATAACATTAGAAATATTATAATAGTATTATAATCATTAAGACATAGTGGATAATAAAATATATAAAATTATTATAAAATGTAAACATAAAGCAATATTATAATTATTGAATATAAGATTATAACATTCAGAGCCTGAAATAATGTGGAAGATAATAAAATACATATTTAAAGTATTAAACCCTTTGATATCCTTATAAAAGGTGATATTATAATTATAATTATTGTATTAAAATATAAATACTAGTAAATTAAATATTGTGGACACGAAAAAAATATCCCTTTTATTTTTTCTTGTTTTGTCCCTCCTTGTGCTTATTTGGCTTGATTTCAACTTGATTTAATGTTGCAATGTGGCCCACACATTCACATTAGGTCTTGAATTTCTATAAATCATTAAGACTTTATGATGTCTTGTAAAGGTGTTGTGATAATTTTTCACACTTTTCTAGACTTGTTATCAACAAATACACCTTTCTTATGCTTTATTTGGCCCCTTTATGCACTTACATGCCTTAATTAAGTGTATTTTTAAATGTAAACCCGACAAACATCATTTAATACAATATAATTTCCAACACCCATTCACATACCTTGAGTGGGACCCATTCACCACTAGGGGCGAATGAGTTCCTCTTGGCACAAAAATCAAAATAAACTTAAATTACTTGCGGGTTTTTATTCCTAAAGACCTAAGGTCGGCCTGTGATATTGTATTTTTGATAAATTAGGGCACAAGTGTGTATAAATGCATGATTTTCTATTCATTTTAACCCCCATTCACCCATTCATTCTTGCATTCAATCCATCTAAGCATTCACTCAAGCATCATAGCATTATTCAATCAGGCAATTATCAAGCATCTTGGAGCATCCATTGACATATCTTCAGATTTCAACAACAAGGGTTTGGTGAGTTTATGACATTTGCATGTTATTTGTTCATCATTCCTTCTTATTTCATTTCATTATCAAGGGTTTGATTACCAAAGTGGGGTTTGACCAAAGCAAACCCCTATACTCTAACCCTTAACCCTTTTTCCCCTCTTTGCATGTGTGTTTGTAGGTCTTGTAGGCAGATTTGTCAAGGAGAAAGGTGTCAAAAGGTGTTGCAAAGTCATCAAAGTCAACACAACCCTAATTGAAGCTTGGAGACCTTTTTTAGCCTGTTTTCTACATATTCAGATATGACAACTTGACAAGTAGAAAGTACATACCAAGACCCACAAAGTTGACTTTTGACTTTGTAGATTTTTGTAGGTGGATTGATTCTACATTTGTGGTGAATGAGTCCCACCGCCAAGTTGGAAAAATAGTTTTCTGAAGTTCTGTATTCCTGACATCCCAAAACTTGTTCTGATAGATTTTACCAGAAACAAGACTAATTTGCCATCTATGGTGAATGAGTCCCAATGGGTACCAACATTGAATTCTGCAACATTCCAAAACCTTTTTAGATCTTCTTTTAGTTTCTAGGTGCACCCCAATCAGTTTCATTCAATTAAGTTCTTATTTGTTTATGTTTCTAGTGCATGTTTGCATACAAGACTATGTTTTCAAACACTTCATATTTCTTAGTTTTGCATCCATATTCAATAGCTTTTGTTCATTTTCTACATTTAGTTCATCTCATCTAGGAACATTACACCCACATCACATCAATCTTTGAAGGTGAACATTGCATTTTGGCCCAATTCTTTATCCTAGGTGAAAAGCCCTAGGACTATAAAGCATTTTGAGTGCCAAAATCTTTGTTTACATTTTGGTGAACCTGAATTTTGAATATTTTCTTTCTGATTTGTATCCTAGGTTTAACTTGCATTGCATTATATTTTGCATTGTTTTGCATCCTAGGTTTTTCAAAGCATTAGTGAAACTATCATTATTGCTTTCATTTTTTTTGCAATCATTTAAAAAAAACATTGAAATTCTGCATTTGCATCATAGTTCTACATAAGACAATCTAAAAAACATCAAGTTGCATTTAAAACTTTTGCAAAAACTCAAACAAATTCATCCCTAGACTTATTTTCCACCCTGGGTGAATTAGTCTAGTTGCACATTCTGCACTGCATTTTTTGGGCATTTTCTACATTTCTGTTTTCTGTTATTACATCTCTATTACAATTTCCAAAATTTATGTTATTAGCATTTTATTGCTCCTAGTTTACATTTCATTTGCATCCACCTCACCTTTAGTAGTCCTTGTATGAGTGTTTTGTGCCATATTGATAATACTTTAGTAAGAAGAAGTTCACAAGTCATGGGATCCCATGATAGCACACTTGTTGTGGACCTTGGGTTGTCTCGAGCTACTACTTCTAGTGTTGACAATAGTGCATTAGGCATGAACCCTACCTTTATCAATGCTTTTCCTTCCCATATCATGCAAGTTGACACACAAAATGATCACATTCCACAAGAAAACATCATTAACATTCATGAGGATCTAGCACATTTGCAACAAAAAGGTGTCTTGAAAACATTTCAACCATCACAATTCATGCGATAAACAAAATCCATCGTCTGCTTGAATGTAATGAAGGGTTAGACATTATGAAAAAAATTGTTGAGATATACCATAAACATATTCCTTCCACCTCTAGTACATCTCAACCAACAAACACTGTGGTTAGTCAAGGAGGACTTAACACTCCTTCCATAGTAGCATCCATACCTACCTGTACCACTCCCCAAGTCACAACCACAATGCAACAGGTTAGTAATGTGATTCCTTCCTTGACTATTCTTGTTAGCATT
>VDFB02008459.1:0-16683 GCA_007258455.2 Sequoia sempervirens
GGTGCCACTCTTAAACAAAAGGAAATTATAGTGAACTCTATTATAAACCATGTGGTTAGATTTGTAGCTATACTCATGGTTAGAAAATTTACCAGTCATATAGTGTAAGCTTTGTCCCTCCAATTGCAGTTCATATGGCTCTTGATATGTTTGAGAACAATGTCGACTACAACCTTTCTGAGTTGCTCTAGCAAAAATTAATGCAGAACCTAAGAGACATTAATAAAAAGAAGAAGTGTACATTCCAGTATGGAACCCTGGTAATTTTCCTATTGCTCTACTTCATGAAAGAAGTACTGGTTGTTGGAAAAAAAAATTGGAAAAATGCAAAACCAATTGTACATCAAATAGCAAAGTACATGAGAAACCTTGGAAGTATGGATGCTCATGATGATTCTCGTGCTACTTTCTTTGGAGTATTTCAAAGCAAGATGAATAAGAGAATTAGGATTCCAAAAGAAGTGGTTAGAAGATATTCAGAAGAAATTAACTTTCTTGTCTCCATAGAGTTTTTCTTTATTGAAGATAGTACACATACAACCATTTGGATCTCAGAATTGGATTATGAAGTATCAAAAGCTGAAATAGTTAGCTATGCAGAAGCTCTTCTAGGAAGTCCTAAAGTTACTAGAAAAATAGAGGTGAGTGTAAAGGCCTCTGGTAGCTCTAAGAGAGCTAGTAAAAAGAGAAAATTCATAGACAGTCCTTCGGTTACTGGTATAATCAAACAAGAAAAAATGTTGATATAGAAAGAATTCATGATACTCAACATGATACTCAACATGAGCATGAGACCAATTTCAGGTCTACAGATGTACAAAGTTTAGATGAAGGCATAAGAGCTCTACAAGAGGTAATCCCTGGTGCAAGTGTTGATGTTTCATTATCTACTTTGGAAAATTTCAATCTCTTGATCAAATCCCTTAAAGAATATGTCTCCAGATTGAAAAGTCAAATTGAAGCTAAAATTGAGACGTGTTGAAAGATTCTAGTGAATATCTCAAGGAAATGTACAAAAACACATCAAAAGGTTACAAAATGCTTGAGAGAAGTGCAATACTATGTGGAATAGGCAAGGAACATACTATCATACTACATGAAATGGACAAACATCACTCGAAGTATAAAAGGACGAAATGAGTGCAATTGAGACCCAGATAAACATGGTTGCATACTCTTATGATCTAGTGCAAGAAAAGGAAGATCAAACCTGGATCTCTATAATGGAGCTTCATGAAAAATTCTTCACACTACAGAGTCACAAAGATGAAATGATTGGGCAACCTATAAAGTAAAGGTACTTAGTTAAGGAAAAGTATATAATCGGTCTCAAATGCTCTTGGCAATACTAATAAGCTCTCAGAGATAAACCTTGATCCCAGTACTCTGGAAGGAGAATAAACTCTGCTAGAACTTGAACTTCTATACAAGAATCTTACTACAACAAAGAAATAGTGGGAAGAAGGAAAGTTTGAGTGACAAGACACTTTTCAAAAGCTTCAAGTTTCTGCATCCTCAGGGTAACTATTTTTCATGATTTAACAAGTTTTTTAGATTTTGATATATTTATATATATGTATATAGAAGGAAAACAAATTTTGGGTTGACATCCTAAGGGGGAGCATACGAAGTTTTTGCACACACTTTTCCATTAATGTAAAAGAGGGAGAGATAAGTGAAAAGAGGAGTGTTAAATGATATTTCCTATTTGTGTTATGCATGTTGACATCAATGAAAAAGGGGGAGATTGTTGGAAGTTTTGGAAAGCCTATCATTGATTATGCAAGTTGGCAACATTAGCATGAGTTGAATATTACTGCTTGATCCAACGTTTTCATTGATTTCAACATTGTTATGATCGGCCTAGTATGATTTGGAAGTGCTATTGAAGATATGTGTACATAATAAGTTGGTCTGGAAAATGTGGTTGTATAGGATATTAACTAAGTTCTTATACTGACTATGTTGTGGTTTAGTGCATCAATTATTGGGTCCACACTCCACCGCACTAAGTGATCTCACTCTATGTTTTTAACCATGGTTTAAAGTCCATCAGATTCAGGTAAAATCAATATTTTTTGATGTTTTATGAAATAGTCTAGAAGATATCATTGACAGAGCTTAGCTCTATGTATCACAGTTATTTCTCTATATAACATACCAGTGTTGGAGATTTCACATTTCATTGAGAAGAATTTTTTTGTGCTATAGTTCTAAAGTTAGACTCACTAATGTCGGCTAAGTCTGAAATTGAAGAAAGGTCGAATCTGGAAGTCACTTGCATGAAGAAGTGCATGTATGATTGAAAGTTTTGTGATTAGGTCCAATTCTTGGCCGGCCTAATACATGATATATATTGTGAAGATTAAATATATATTGTGATGTTTGTAAGATCTATTTTAGGTCCATGCCGACCTAAATTATGCATTGCATGTTTGGTCTGAGCATGAAGAAGTTTTTGAATCATGTGTGAAGCCAACAAAGCTAATTTCAAATTTTTTTTGGTTACATCTAATTAGGCCAACCTAATTGATGTATGCGGATGTAATTAGGTATATATATGTAAGACAATTTTGAGTTGTGAGGAAGAATGAGAAGGAATAAGTGGTAAATCAGGTGCAAGAGATCTTATAGTGTGTGAACATGTGAATTTAGAGGTGTGAGATCATAATAAGAGTAGAATATTTGAGGGACTATTGAGTAGAGTAGTACTTTGTATTCAAAATTTCAAAGGAACTAAAATTCAGCACAAGGAAGGTGTACTTTGTATCAATTCACATTTTGGTTGTATAGCCCTATATCTATCTCTGGATGTGAGCCTTATAAGGAAAGTGCATCCTAGCAGTGAGCCCCTGTAATATACTATATTCAGATATAATATATTGTGAGCTAATCCTCACTGTGGTTTTTCCCTTTTTTGGTTTTCCACGTAAAAATCTTGGTGTTCATGTGTTATATGATCTTGTGGATATTTCATGCTTTCATGCTTTCACTCTTTATTTTTGTTAATATGTTTTGGTGATTGGATAAGTTGTGAGAAAAATTTTAATAGAATACTGATTCACGCCCCCCCCCCACCCCCGCCCCCCCCTCAGTATTCCAGGTGTTCAACAAGATTATTATATACATTATTGATGTAAACATTCAAACAATATTTTCTAGTGTTTTTTGTTCCTTGAATAATCATATGGAAATTTTCTTTGAAAGAATGGTTTCTATAGTATTGTATAATTATTTTTAGTGCAATTTATTATTTTAATATTAATCCACTTCATCCTCAAGTTGGTATTCATAGAAATTTAGTCCTCGATGATAGAAAATTTGATATGACCTATAGTAACCTAGCCATTAATCTAATATTTTCCAAATTGAATTAAAAGAGAAAGATCATGCCCCTTAAGTTATTGGATTTACTAATAGCATATTGCATGGGACAACAAGCACTAATTTATTTCTTTTTTTAATCATACTATAAGTTGTTTTCTTTATATTTTTATTGGTTTTGGAGTTTGGTATAAGAGATAAAAACAAAATAAAGCTTGAATTGTTCATCTATGTAGAGAAAGGTGGAAAATTTTGAACTAGTTTCATCCTTCTAAATATTAGCCTTTTAGAGAGGTTTATTTTACAATAGTAATTTTACATTAAACTAGTAAGGAACTTGTGATATATGACAAGAAAGTAATGTACTAATATATAATTTGCATCAGTAAAAATTTATTTATTTTATAATTGGAAGGTGTTTTAGCCATTTGAATAAATACATTCAAAATTAAAAGGTATAAAGTTGTATATTTTTTTTGTTTAAAGGAATGTCATTTAAATATTGTACACATTATCCACATCACTTGCAATCACATTGTTCTCTAAATCAAATCCATATTATTAGATGTAGAATTCATTAGGAAAGTTGAGATGTCTCCTCTAAAACATTTAATATTATCTTTAATGCATCTATAGTTTCTTGAACCGTGTCTTAAATATTTTTTTAGTTTTTTAAATTCTTCCTCTTTAGTATGTTATGAATCAATGTATCTATTTTGATGGAAATAAGAGACTAACCAAGTCCAATTATAGAGCTCCCTTTCAATAAATTCATCTTTTTCTATTATCATATTAGCACTTCTAGTTTGTCAATGATTATTTTATTTGTTGATATGATGCTAAAGGAGACATGTGCAAAAACATCATTAGAAAATATGAATATTGAATGAATAGTTGTAAGTAGTTTTTAATGTTTGATATAAGTATATAATAAGAAAATAGGGAGAAAGTAATGTAAAATTTGAAAAAAATTATAGGTTCATAGATAGGAATGTATATAGTAAAAAATAATATTTGTAATTTTTATTAGAAAGTAACTTATCTTTATTAGATAATTATCCTTACACACATATTTATCCATGAGAGTGTTCTCTATTATTTTGTAACTTTGCACATCTATAAGATTTTAGCTAGAAAATGTATACTTTTAGTGTGGATATATAATTTCTCAAATTTAAGGATGTTGATTCCATCATGAATCATTGGTGTATATATCATTCTTATTTCATAGTGGAAGATAAACATCTTAATCATCACATTTTTTATGATGTCCTCGCATGTCTTATATCCTAATAATCAAATTGTAACATGTACAAGTATTCCTATAAGGTTTATTCCTACCTTTGAATTCTTATTTCATAGTGGAAGATAAACATCCTAATCCATCAAACTTTGAACAAAGAAAATAGCATCTATTAATGTCTGGTTATAGTTTTGATTAAGCACATGAACACTTCTTCACTCTTCTTCAATATTCTTCACTCTCTTCTCTTCCTTCGAATGATCTAAAAAATATTTGCACACAAGACTTGCACACTTCACATACTCACACTCATCCATGCTTCCAAATAATAAAACAATCACTCTTATATATCCGCAACAAGAGATTGCATTGCTATAACTCAGCTTCAACAAAATAGCAAGAAAGAATATAAACAGTCGGCTTAGATCAATAAATATTATTCATGTGAATCAACCAAGGTCAGCCACAACATAGTGAAGACAAACAATAACATCCTCAAACATGAACCACTTCAATTAATTACACCTCGAAGATCCACAACACGCTTCAACACCTTGTCGGCCAAAAACATGAACACGCAAGAGAAAATCTTGGATCACGAGCCCAACGATCAATGTGGACATGCAACAAAGATAGAGCATGAACTAGAAACATCCAAAAACATCATGAAACACCAGAGAAGCATCCAAAACAATTGCACTAACTGAAATCACATGATCTTCATTTAGGAACACAAACAGAAGTAATAGAAAAACTGTCAAAATACAAATCTTCACGCAAATCTCTAAAACTTGACATGGATAAACCAGATGTGCTCAACAAGAAACCCTTTAGTCCACAACCTTTGAATAGCAACGTACTAATCATACTGACATAAAGAACTTCACTTCACCATTGACAACCCGTAGCACTTCTTATTACAATTTTCTCAATATCCTTGACATATATAGATTCTAATGCAACAATGCTAATAGTGTTGACATCAATGGCATCCACATATTAGCAACACACCACAACATCCAAAAATCTCCCCCTTTGGCATTGATGGCAACACATGATGTGAAAATTACCATCAACACAACTATACTTACTCCTCCTTAGGTTCTGACTCTTCTCTCCTCAACTCTTCTCCCCACAAAGATTTTTCACATTAGTCTTCTCCCCCTTTGACATCAATGACAAAGATCTCTTATATGCAAGCTCTGAACCACATATCTAAACATCTAAACATCTAACTACTCCCCCTAAGTAGCAGCCACCACAACATCAATTCAGATCAAAATATGATCATGAAATGCATAGATTGATGTAAATCAATGCATCTGTAGTTCTAGTTAGGAGGGGTAATCACCCCTTTCTTCCCTCTGAGATACTCAAAAGTATCCTTAGGAAACGACTTAGTAAATATGTTTGCAATCTACTCCTTAGTAGGTACATACTCCAATCTGACTTCCTTTTCACTTATTTTCTCTCTCAAAAAGTGAAACTTGATAGATATATGCTTGGTCTTGGAATGCAGCACCAGATTCTTACAAATGTTAATAGCACTTGAGTTATCACAAAATATAACAATAGGCTCATCATACAAAACTCTGATATCCTTCAATATTTTCTTCATCCACAGTACTTGAGTACAATTATTAGTAGCAGCAATGTATTCGGCCTCTACGGTAGATAAATAAATAACATTCTTTTTTTTGCTTAACCATGAAATCAACTTATTTCCCAAGAAAAATGCTCCACCACTAGTAATTTTCATGTCATTCACATCTCCTGCCCAATTAGCATCACTAAAGGCACTCAAATTAATATCATCTTTAGGATACCATAGACCAAAATCAATTGTCCCCTTCAAGTATCTAAAAATTATCTTCACAACAGTCACATGAGATTCTTTAGGATTGGCTTGAAATCTTGCAACAATACATACAACATTCATGATATCAGGCCTAGTTTGAGTCAAATAAAGTAATCCACCAATCACTAATCTATATCTAGTTTGATTTGCCTTCGAAGAATCATCATCAGTTCTCAACTTGCATCCAATCACTATGGGTGTACCAATTGGCTTTGAATCTTCCATACCAAATTTCTTTAGCAATTCTTTCACATACTTGGACTGAGATATAAAGATCCCTTTATCTAACTGAGTTATTTTCAATCCCAAGAAGAGTTTCATCTCTCCAATCATTGACATCTCAAACTCATTCTACATATCATTAGCAAACTTCATACACAAGCTATCATCTCCTCCAAATATGATATCATCAACAAAAACTTCCACAATCAAATCTTTATCACATTCTTGAAATACAGATTACTATCAGTAGTACCTTTGTTAAATCCAAGCTTCACCAAGTACTTATCCAATCTGGCATACCATGCTCTAGGGGCTTGTTTGATTCCATACAATGATTTCTTCAATCAGCAAACCATATCTCCCTGATCAGTTAATTGGAATCCATTAGTTTGTTCAACATACACTTCTTTTTCTAACTCACCATTTAGAAAAGCTAACTTGACATCCATTTGATAAACCTTGTAGTCTTTGTAAGCAACATAAGCAAGAAACAATCTCACAACTTCAATTCTAGCAACAAGGGAAAAGGTTTCTTCAAAATCAATACCTTCCATCTGTGAATATCCCTTACATACCAGTCTTGCTTTGTTTCTAACCACTTCACCTTGTTCATTCAATTTGTTTCTAAAGAACCATTTAGTTCCAATTGCATTATTATCCTTAGGTCTGGGAACAAGAATCCATGTATCATTCTTTAAAATTTGTTGTAGTTACTCTTTCATTGCTTCAACAAAAGGTTCATCTTTGCATGCTTCATTCACATTGTTAGGTTTAGTCTTTGAAATCAAACAATATTCTTCTGCAATTTTTCTCCTATTCTGGACACCTTTGTTCTTATCACCTATGATCTAATTTTATGAATGATTCAATCTCACATACCTCAGAGTCTTCTTAGAATTTTCTTCAACTCCAGGCTCTTCTGATCTCTCTTCTATTCTTCCACCAGTTTCTCCTTCCTCTTGATCTTCTTGATTCACTAGAATGATTTGTCCTTGACTTGAATTCTGACCTTGCTTTCCTTTGTTTGTACTATCATTCTGATCATTAGAATCATATCCACAGGTTATAGATGGTGTACCAAAGTCTTCATCAACCTTAACAGTTTCACTTTCAACCATTTTCTTCAGTCTCTTATTGTAACACCGGTAGGCCTTAATTTTAGTAGCATAACCCAAAAAGATTCCTTCATCACTCCTAGCATCAAATTTCCCTATATCTTCATCTCTTTTGATATAACACTTTCTTTCAAAGATCTTGAAATATCTAACAGTAGGTTTTTGACCAATCCATAGCTCAAAAGGAGTCTTACCAGTATCACCTTTGATTTGTACCCAGTTAAGTGTGTACATATCAGTACTCACATCTCTCCAGTAGATATGAGGTACATTTCCTTCCAACATCATGGTTCTAGCAACATCTAGAATTGTTTTGTTCTTCCTTTCCACAACTCCATTTTGTTGAGGGTTCCATGGTGTAGATAACTATCTCTTTATTCCATGCTCTTCACAAAAATAATTAAACTCACCAGAAGTGAATTGACCACCTCTATCTGATCTTAGACACTTAGCCTTCAGACCTGTCTTTGTCTCAACCATAGCCTTAAAGATCTTGAATTTTTCTAGAGCTTCATATTTCTCCCTTAAGAAAGTAGCCCACATCATCCTTGAATAGTTATCAATAAGCAACATTAAATTCTTGTTTTCTTTCCTAAACGACATTCTTTGCATGTGGCATTAGTAGGTTTCATCAGCTTGGGAAGATCTCTCACATCCTTAGTGGAACTTATCTTGAAAATATTATCAAAGTTAACATGACACATTCTCCTATGCCACAACTAGCTTTCATCAATTTGAGCAGTCAAACAACTTTTACTAGCAACACTCAAGTGGAAAATATTACCTTTTTGTTTTTGTACCTAATGCAATCACATTTCTAGAATTTCCCAATATCTTGCAGTTACCATCCATGAGCTAAAGATTGTATCCCTTATCAACCATCTGTCCAACTCTTAATAGATTATGCTTCAAACCTTCAACATACAAGACATTATCAGTATTATGCTTACCATCAAGATAAATACATCCTCTTCCATGGATCACACCAGCTTTGTAATCACCAAATCTCACAACACCATCATACTTTTCCAAACTCAAACTTACTTTTATCTCCTATCATATGATGAGAAAAACCACTGTCAATTACCCATTCATCTTTCTCTTCAACTCGAGCAGCTAGGGTTTTCTCCAGATTTGTACAACTAGCAAATTCAATAGAAACAAGATTATTTTCCTTGATAGCAATAAATACAAATTCATCTTCACTTGAATTTCCTTTGTTAGATTCATCATCTTTCACACCTTCATCAACAACATAGTAACACTTCTTTTAGAATTCAGGCTTGTTAAATTTTTCCTTGGAAACTCTCTCAGGACACCTTGATGAAAAATGGCTTATGTTATTGCAAGAGAAACATTTAATAGGAAACTTTCCCTTATACTTACCTTGTCCTCTAGCTTCTCTTTTCACAATCAATGCTTCAAGCTCTTCTAGCTCTCTTTCTTCTTCATCAAGTTGTTTCATTTTATTCTCATACTTGAATGTCTTTCTTGATGAACTTTCACCTGAATCATATCTTTGTTTATCTCTTCTAGAAGTAGTGGCCTTGAATGCAGATTCAACCTGAGGAAGGGCATCACCAAATTCATTCAACTCAAAAGTAGTAAGCTTACCAATCAACATATCTCTGGTAACATTTGTCATGGTTCAAAGTTCTGCAATAGCACTAGCCTTGACTTTGTAGGAAATAGGAAAGGATCTAAGCACTTTAGCAACAATCTCTGATTCTTTTATTTGTCCACCAGCACATCTGATACCACACACAAGTTCATTAACTCTTTGCATGAAAGTAGTAACATTTTCATCATCACCCATTTTCAACTTTTCATATTTCCCTTTCAAATTTTGTAGCTTATCAATCTTCACATTAGCATCACCTTCATACAAGGTCTCCAACTTTTTCTAGATCTCATAAGCAGTCTTCAAATCCATCACATTTTTCATCTCAGTATTAGTCAAAGCACTCAAAAAAGCTTCCTTAGCCCTAATATTATATTCAGCATCCCTGATCTCAACAAAAGTAGTAGGACCATTATGTGGAATAACATATATATTTTTTGTAAAGCTCTAGTGGGGTTCACCAATGCATCTTAGATGGCACTCCATTCGAGTCTTCCACAAGGAATAATTTTTTCCATCAAATCTAGGACTATCCTTCTTATAAGTCGCCATCCCGAATTACCTCAAGCTGTAAAAATTCTTCCAAGGAACCTGCTCTGATACCAATTGTTGGCAACTCAAGGGAAGACAACTGAGAGGGGGGGTGAATCAGTTGTTACCGAATTTCAAACTTATTCAACTTATTAGCCTTATTCTCAAATCTAATCATTAATCATGAAAGCATAAATGAACAACACATCAGAATCACAGATAACACCAAGATTTTTACGTGGAAACCCTGTTAGGGGAAAAACCACGGTGGAGGTCAGTCCACAAGATTATACCCTGTTAAAAGTATAAGAAAATATGAATGGGGAATGCACATGCATTCAAGCACATTACCTAGAGCTCACTGCTCAATTACAAATAGGATTACTAATCAAAGGAAGACACACTATCTTACAACAATATTCTGATTAAATCCATTAAACTTTGAACTGAGAAAATAGCATCTGCTAATGCCTAGTTACAATTCTCATTAAGCACATGAACACTTCTTCACTCTTCTTCACTCTTTGCTCTACCTTTGAATGATCTAAATAATATTCACACATAGGACTTGCACACTTCATATAGTCACACTCATTCATGCTTCCAAATGATAAAAAAATCACTCTTATATATCTGCAACAAGAGATTACATCGCTATAAGTCAGCTTCAACAAAATAGCAAGAAAGAATATAAACAGTTGGCTCAGATCAATAAATATTATTCATGCGAATCAACCAAGGTTAGCCACAACATAGTGAAGACTGAAAATAACATCCTCAAACATGAACCACTTCAATTAATTACACCTTGAAGATCCACACCACACTTCAACACCTTGTCGGCCAGGAACATGAAAAACATGAACACACAAGAGAAAATCTCATATCACAAGCCCAACAGTCAATGTGGGCATGCAAAAAAGATAGAGAAGAAACTAGAAACATACAAAAACATCATGAAACACCAGAGAAGCATCCACAACAATTGCACTAACTGAAATCACATGATCTTCATTAAGGAACACAAACATAAATAACAGAAAAACTGTCAGAATACAAATCTTCATAACTTGATCAAATCTTCACGCGGATCTCTAAAACTTGACGTGGATAAAATAGATATGTTCAAAAAGAAACCATTTAGTCCACAACCTCTAAACATCAATGTACTAATCACACCAATAGAAAGAACTTCACTTCACCATTGAAAACCTGTATCACTTCTTATTACAATTTTCTCAATATCCTCTACATATATAGATTCTAATGCAACAATGCTAATAGTGTTGACATCAATGACAACCACATATCAGCAACACACCACAACATCCAACATTATATTTTTTGGATGTTGTGGATGTGTTGTTGATATGTGGTTGTCATTGATGTCAACACTATTATTATTTGGTGTATTAGAGGCTATATACATCGAGGATATTGAGAAAATTGTAAAAGAAAGTGTTCTAGGTTCCCTTTGGAACTATGCAGGTCTTGAAGGTGTCTTGTTCTTTACATTGAAGTTTAGTTGTTGTGGACTAAAGGGTTTTCTGTTGATTGTATCTAGATCATCTACTGGAAGTTTCAGAGGTCTACATATAGATTTGATCATGTTGTGGTCTCACATTGTTTATGTGGTCTCTATTAGTGTTCCTGAGTGAATTTTATGTGATTATGGTAATTCTAGTTGTTTCTGATGTTTCTATGTTGTTTCTTGGCATTCTTGGATGCTTCTAGATCATTCTCTATCTTTGTGATATGTCCACATTGATCGATGTGCTTGTGGTCAGAAATTTTTCATGTGTATGTTCATTTTTCTTGTTCTTGGCCGACATGTTGGTGGTAGCATGTTGTGGATCGTCGAGGTGGAATTAATTGAAGTCCTTTTGTGTTGGAGTTTTAAATTTGGGTCTCCACTATGTTGTGGCCAACCTTGGTGGATTCACATTTAAAAATTTATTTGTAAATTTGGGCCGACATTGAAAATATGTTTTATTTTCTTGACCGACTAAGTTATTGATGAAATCTCATGTAGTGGATATATAAGAGTGATTGTTTCATCAGTGTAGTGTGTAAGAAAAAAGGTGTTGAGTGTGCTCTTATGTGTGTATGTGTGAATATCATTTGATTGCAGAGTAGAGTGTGAAGTAGTTTGTGAAGGATTTTTCTATGCTTAATTGGAACTGTAATAAGGCTTGTGGAGAAGCTATTATTTCAGTTCATACCCTCTGGATTTTAATCCTATTTTTTATTGTTGGGTAGTGAACCCCTTCTGTAATTGAGTAGTGAGCTCTAGAAGTGTGCCTGAATGCATGTGCATTCCCCTTTATTGATCTGATTATACTTTTAACATGGTATAATCTTGTGGACTAACATCCACCATGGTTTCCCTATGAGGTTTCCTCCACATAAAAATCTTGGTGTTCTTTGTCTCTAATGTGTTGGTGGCATGGATAGTACTTATTCATCAAATCTGAGATTAAGTTAGGTAAAGTTTGAAAAAATTATTTGATGCAGCGACGTTGATTCACCCCCCTCTCAGTTGTTTGTCCTTATTTTTTCAATAATTGGTATTAGAGTAGGTTCCTCTGAAGAAGTCTAAAAGCTTGAGGTGATTCGAGATGGCAACATTCAAGAAGGATAGCCAAAGATTCGATGGAACTAACTACTCACTATGGAAAGTTGGGATGCAATGTCATCTAAGGTGTATTGGTGAAGCCTACTGGAATATTACAAAAGATCCATATGTTATTCCTCATAATGGTCCCTCCACTGCTGATGAGATCAAAGATGTTGAAAGTAATATCAGAGCTATTGAAGCTTTGGTGAGTGCTCTGATAGATTTAGAGATGGCTAATGTGGTAGGACTATAGAAAACTCATGAGATTTGGATGAAGTGGGAAACTTTGTATGAAGGAAATGCACAGGCGAAGATGACTAAGCTATAGATTCTAAAAGGACAGTATGAGAATTTGAAGATGGGTGAAGATGAAAATATCACCTCTTTTATGCAAAGAGTAAATGAAATAGTGATGGGTATTACATGTGCCAGTGGTTCTCTATATGAGGATGAAATTGTGGCTAAGATACTCAAATCCTTTCCTCCCTCCTATAAAGTGAAATCTCATGCTATTGAAGAGCTCAGATCAATAACAAAGATGTCAAGAGACACGCTGGTCGGTAAGCTTGCTACTTTTGAATTAAGTGAATTTGGTGAATTTTTTCTGAAGATTGAATCTGCATTCAAGGCTACTATATCTAGAAGTAACAAGAAAATATATGGTCTGGGAGAATGTTCCAAAAAGATATCCAAGTATGATGAAGAACTAAAGCAGCTTGAAGACAAAGAAAGAGAGGTAGAAGAATTGGAAGCACTAATTGTAAAGAAAGAAGGCAGAGGGAAAGGTAAGTATGAAGGAGTGTTACCTATTAAATGTTTTTCATGTAGTAAAATAGGTCATTTTGCATCAAGATGTCTTGAAAGGGTTCCTCGAACTAAGCCTAACAAGTCTAGATTCCAAAATAAATGTTACTTTGCTGAAGAAGGAGTGACTAATGATGAGTCTAGTAAAGATACTGGAAATGAAGATGAATGGGTTTTCATTTCTACCGTTGAAAGTAGTCCTATGGCTACTGAATCTACTAAAGATGAGAAACCTCTTGCAGCCTGAGTTGAAGAAAAGGATGAGTGGGTTATTGATAGTGGATGCTCACATCATATGGCTGGTGATAAAAACAAATTTGTAAGTCTAGAGAAATATGATGGTGGTTTTGTAAGATTTGGAGACAACAATGCTGGTGTGATTCATGGTAGAGGTTCTATTTTTCTTGGTGGTAAGGATAACACTGATGATGTTCTTTATGTTGAAGGCTTGAAGCACAATATTTTGAGTGTTGGATAGATGGTGGGAAAACGCTGTGATCTACAATTCAAAAATGGAAGATGCAAGATATGTGGAAGTTCTAGAAATATGATTGCTACTGGTAAATAGACAAAAGGTAATATTTTTCATCTAAATACTGCTAGTGGGAGTTGTTTAATCGCTCAAGTAGATAAAAGTTGGTTATGGCATAGGAGGCTCTTTCATGTAAATTTTGATAACATTGTCAAGGTAAGTTCCACTCAAGCAGTAAGAGATCTACCTAAGTTAGTGAAGCCTACTAACACAATTTGTAAGGAATGTCAGATGGGTAAATAGACTAGAGTCTCCTTCCAAAGCAAACAGTTTCATTGAAATGATTTGTTGGAGCTGCTACATATTGACCTTTTTGGTCCCTCTAGAATTAGAAGTATTCATGGAGAAAGGTACTTTATGTTGATTATTGATGATTATTCTAGAATGATATGGGTTTCCTTTTTAAGAGAAAAATGTGAGGCACTGGAAAAGTTCAAAAGTTTCAAGGCCATGGCAGAGAATGAGAAAGGTCCGAAAATCAAGTGTCTGAGATCTGACCAAGGTGGTGAGTTCACCTCTAGGGAGTTCAAATCTTTCTCGTGGTCTCTGCCTCTTGGATGCTACTAGAAAAATGATGTTAGAAGGAAATGTGCCCCAGAGCTATTGGAGTGAAGCTATAAGCACTGTTGTGTATACTTTAAACTAGGTAAATGTTAATGGAATTTCTAGTAAGACCCCTTTTGAGCTATGGTTTGGTTACAAACCTACTGTTAAGTATTTCAAGATCTTTGGAAGAAAATTTTATATCAAGAGAGATGATGATATAGACAAGTTTGATGCAAGAAGCGATGAAGGAATTTTTTTTGGTTATTCTACTAAGAGCAAGGCCTACCGATGCTATAACATAAGACTGAGAAAGATGGTTGAGAGTACAAATGCTAGAGTTGATGAGGATTATGTCAAATCATTCAGATATTATGGATATGATTCTAATGAAGACAATGCAAACAAAGGGAAGAATGTTCAAACATAAAATCAACTTCAAATTGTTCCATATGTTCCATATGTTCCAGTTGTTTTGGTAAAGCATCCTCAATTCGTTCTGGTAAGTCAAGGTAGTCAAGAAGCAAAGACAAGTACAAGTATAGAAGGAAGATTAGAAGAATTAGAAGTTCAAGAAAATTCCAAAACTCCAAGGTATGTAAAGCTAAACCATTCTAAAAGCCAAATTTTATGAGATAAGAATAAAGGAGTACAAAATAGAAAGAATATTGCAGAAGAATACTACCTGATTTCCAAGATTGAACCTAAAAATGTCACTGAAGCCTTTCAAGATGAATATTGGATGGAAGCTATGAAGGAAGAGCTGACACAAATTGAAAAGAATGGCATATGGATACTGGTTCCCAAACCTAAAGACAAAAATGTGATGGGTACTAAATGGGTGTTTCAGAACAAGATGAATGAACAAGGTGAAGTGGTTTGGAACAAAGAAAGATTGGTATGTAAAGCGTATTCTCATATGGAAGGTGTTGATTTTGAAGAAACTTTTTCCCCTGTTGCTAGAATCGAAGTTAGATTATTTCTTGCTTATGCTGCATACAAGGACTACAAAGTCTATCAGATGGATGTGAAGTCAACATTTCTAAATGGAGAACTAGAAGAAGAAGTATATATTGAATAGTCGGATGGATTTCAGCTAACTGACAAGGAAGATATGGTCTACCGCTTGAAGAAAGCTCTATATGGACTCAAGCAAGCCCCCAAAGCCTGGTATGCTAGGTTGGACAAATACTTATTGAAGCTTGGATTCACTAAAGGTACTGTTGATAGCAACTTGTATTTCAAATTGGATCATGATAAAGAATTAATTATAGAAGTCTTTATTGATGACATTTTTTTTGGAGGAGATGACAATTTATGTATGAAGTTTGTTGATGAGATGAAGGATGAATTTGAGATGAGTATGATTGGAGAGATGAAGTTCTTTCTAGGATTACAAGTGACCCAGTTAGACAAGGGGATATTCATATCTCATTCCAAATATGTGAGAGAGCTACTAAATAAATTTGGGATGGAAAAATCAAAGACGGTTGGTACTCCATAGTGACCAAATGTAAGCTAACAGAATGATGATTCTCCTAAGGAAAATCAAACTAGATATGAGTCAATATTCGGTGAATTAGCACATTGCTCGAGACTAGACGAGATGTTATGAATTTTTGTATGTATGGTTTCTAGATTTTAGGCTGATCCAAAAGAATCACATGTGACTACTATCAAAAGAATCTTGAAATATCTGAAAGGAACAATTGACTTTGGAATTTTTTATCCAAAGGATGATGATATACTTTGAGTGCATTTCTTGTCTGATTAGATTTGGTAGTAGATGACAAAAAAGTACTAGTGGTGGGTACTTTCTTCTAGGGAAGGCAGCTGGTGTCTGAAGTTTGACAAAAGCAGAATTCCATTTCTCTATCTACTCTGAAATAGAGATATATAGTATTTGCTACAAAACAATTGTACTCAAATATGGATGCAGAGCAAATGTTGAAAGATGTCAAGGTGATATATGAAGAGCCTAGTGACATGTATGACAATTCAAAGTGCAATAAATATTTCAAATAATCCAATTACTACACTCTAGACCTAAGCATATATCAATCAGAAGTTTCATTTTCTTGAGAGAGAAGTGAATGAGAAAGGTAGGTTGGAGTAATATTGCCTACCAAGAACATATTGCATGCATTTTTACTAAGCCATTGCCGAACGATACTTTTGAGTATCTCAGAGGAATGCTGGGGGTAATTACCCCTCCTAATAAGAACTAAATGATGCATTTACTTACATCAATCCATGAGCCTCGTTGCTATATT
>VDFB02008460.1:0-21773 GCA_007258455.2 Sequoia sempervirens
TGAGGATTTAAATTTTTTTGAAATATTTGATGTGAAGACTATAGAAGACTTAATTAAATATTTAGAATTTTTAATTGCAAATAGACTTTAAAAGAATTAATTAAATATTTAGAATATTTAATTGTGAATGTTTCTAGAGGAATTTTTAGAAGAGAAGAATATTTAATATTTATTTGAATAAAATATTCAAGCCAAGATTATGTGATAATTAATATAAATAAATCATAATGTTTATTTAATTAATTAAAAAATGGATAAGAAAGGATGATTAAATAAACTTATTTATTTAATCAAAATGAAAGAATGAACAATATAAATAAATTATTTAGATTTATTTATACGTAGATTGAATTCAAAGATTTAATTAAATATTAAAAATATTTAATTAATTACCAGACTATGTGATGTGACCATTTTTAGGTATATACATTTTGCCCCTCTTTGAAGTGATATGTTTTATGCATTGCTTCAAAGAATTTTAAAATTTTCCCTAGATGCTGATTGTTGAATGTTGATAGGTGTATGCCCCCTTGGACGATGAATCAATAAGTTTTGGATTTTTATGAATTTTTTTTTATATTTTTTGTGATTTTTGAAATGTCGATTCATCGTTTGAAAATTATGATGTGAAGAAATTGACATGAAAAGATGTGAGATGAAAAATTGATGATCTAAATTGCCCCTCTAATGATAGAGCGTGATAAAATGCCCCAATTTTGCCTTTAAATAGGTTAAAAATGTCATTTTCCATGTCATTTTCCCATTTTAACCTAGTACAAATTGTAATTTTTAAGCTCTAGAGTGAAAAAAATGGCACTTCCCATTCACCAGCAACGTTTCGAGCGCATCCGACAACATCAGTGGCCGACGCACTATGGACCCATGGTATGTACCTCGTTAAACTTCTTCTATTTGAAATTTTTTCGTTTAGGGCACATTAATCCATGTTTTGATGTGAAAGGGTGTGTTTTTGTGCCCTTCAGTCTTTTTGTAGCACCCATGATGATTTCCATAGCACCCATGATTATGTAGCCCCCATGAAGGTTTCTGTAGTGCCCATGAAGGTTTCTATAGCGCCCATGATTATGTAGTGCCCATTATGATTTCTACAGCGCCCATGATGATTTCTGTAGTGCCCATGATTATGTAGCGCCCATTATGATTTTGATAGTACATGACCTTATATTGATTGTTTGTGCATTGTGATGTCCTGAATTGATGATGTGTTGTGTGATTAATTTGTTCCCAAGGTTGTTGGAAAACCAACAATAGTTGATAAATTTGTTTCTAAAGTTGTTAAAAACAAATAGGATTTTGATAGGTTTGCTTCTAAGGTTGTTAAAAAAAAACATGATTTTGATAGATTTGCTTTCATGAAGATGAAAAACAAATAGGTTGATAAGTTTTCTTCTAAGGTTGTTAAAAATAAACATGATTTTGATAAATTTGCTTTCATGATGATGAAAAATAAATAGGTTGATAAGTTTGCTTCTAAGGTTGTTAAAAACAAACATGATTTTGATAAATTTTCTTTCATGATGATGAAAAATAAATAGTTTGATAAATTTGCTTCTAAGGTTGTTAAAAACAAACATGAGTTTGATGGATATGCTTTCATGAAGATGAAAAACAAATAGGTTGATATTCAAATTTGATTGATTTGTCGTGATGATTTGATATTGATGGTGCTTTGACTTGATGATTCTTCCTATTGAACAGGAGAGATTGGATGTCTTGCAGTTACGGGAGAAATTCCCAAAGACATGAAGATTAATTTCGTAGCTTGTACAGGTAGATAGAGATGTGATAGAGGCATGCAGACTGACCTCATTACTTGAGATGCCTGAGGTGCATCTCAACAGAGGTTTATTGACAACACTTGCAGTGAGGTGGCATAGCGAGACAAACACCTTTCATTTACCGACAGGAGAGATTACCGTGACTCTAGAGGATGTATATCGCATCCTGAGGATTCCAGTGATGGGCGAGATAGCAAGATTTGACGCCCGGTAGGCAGGAGGTAATGATGCTTTGAGACGGATATTCAGAGATGATCAGATTGCGGGATATTATATCTCATGGGTAGAGATGATAGATTCATATGCACCCTTACCTTCCATACTTGCAGGCTTCATTGGAGGTGTGTTGTGCCCCTACCATAGGTCGAAGGGTTTTGCAGTCGGGTGGGGTAGTGTACTTGAGAGTATGGTGATGCAGGGTACATGATATGCTTGGGGATCATGCATGCTTGCACACTTATATGATGAGCTACACCATATTGTGTATGGTGGAGGCCAGAGTTTAGCTGTTGGTTGTTCACTGTTACAGATATGGGCATGGGAGCATTTTTTTGTTATGTGACCATTGACTCGAGGATGACGGCTTGTCGGTCGACCGTATAGATTCAGATATACCGATGTTATTGCTCAGCCGAGGCTGGGAAAACTAGATCATTGGCAACATCTTTTGGATGATCTCGAGATAGTATGTTGGCGGCCCTATGTAGATTGTGAGGCATAGCCAGAGGATGCTAGGGAGATTCCCTTTGTGTTTACTTCCAGATATCTGATTGGTCATACTCCTAGGATTATTGAGAGGTTTCTTCTTAGTTAGGTATGGTGACAGTATACTCAGCCTCAAGGTATTCCACAGGGTTCTTCTATTTATGCATGTCAGCAACAGGAGATTATAGTGTGGGGTCCATGGATTTCATATGATGCAGAAGTGGCAGAGTTCACCAGTTTGGGAGTATAGGCATGGGACTACAGAGCTAATATTCTTGACAGGGGGATGACTCCAGAGTATGGTCAATATGTGCTATAACATCCTACGCCACGATTATTTGATCCTGATGAGCCTGCCGCTCTAATTGCAGAGAAGAGACCACCAATAGGGGGACATCAGTGACAACAAGAGACAGATTCAGAGGGTGATGACTCCAAGGATGATGATGAGGATTCAGATGGGGATGGAGATGACAGTGATGAGGAGAGTGGGGGTGATAGTAGTGGAGGAAGTGGTAGAGGTAGCGGTAGAGGTGGACCTTAGATGAGACATTTAGCTCCATCATCTTTAGTAGATCCAGCGGGACTGATTCAGATATCTACCTTGTAGAGTAGAGTGCAGAGCTTACAGGATCAGTTAGCACAGGCACAGGCCTTGGTTACATAGCTACAAGGATAGTTGACTACAATAACGACTGAGAGAGACACAACCAGATGACAGGGTGAGCATGCCATGGCCCTAGCTGACAGTTTTCAGAGAATAGCAGTAGGTACCTCAATCGGTGACATGATGAGAGAGGTGACCAGAGCCACCCGGGAGGTAGAGTTCTATAGGACTAGGTACCATGATGCAGTGCCACCCGAGCGGAGAGTGAGTTATACACAGTCTCGGTCGACACATAGTCACTCTCGGACTACCAACAGGGGTGTATCGCAGCCATTACCTCCAGGAGGATTATCAGGGGTAGGTGGAGCAGGTCCATCACGTGTAGGTGGGATAGGTCCCAGACCAGCACCATCATAGGATAGCACTTCATAGTGCATGTTATTGATACTCTATTGAGTCATTTGTATACACACTGATATGATCCCATTTTTGATGTGTATATTATTTGACACCTTTGTACATTTTGACCTTCATTTTTGAGATATATGATATGCATTGATGATTCCTTATGTGATGAATGTGTCTATTGCATGATGTTTTATGTGATGATTTCATGATGTTATGCTTATGATGTATATGTATGCATGAAAATGAAAGTGCAATGTTATGATATGATTGCGATCTTTTGATGAATGAATATGAATATGAATGTGAAATGATGGATGATATAATGTATGAATGCCCATGAATGTTTTAATTATGATGTATGCTTTGTTTTTATGATTTTCTGATGCAAATATTTATGAAAAATATATGTGATGATGTTTTTGTGAATGTCAAAATGTACTCAGTCATTTTATTCAAAAAGATATGAAACATTGATACTTTTCCAGCTTTTGGGAAAATCTATAAATGCAAAATGCAGATTCTAAAATAAATGTAATATATACTAACAATGCAGGGTATCCGTACAATATTTCCATTCTGAGAGCTTATTTATGCTTTTTGTGTCGTCATAGAGCATTGAAATGTTGAAAGTTAATACAAGCATCAAAGGGTATGTTAGCACCAGTGATGACCTGAGTACTACTTTCATGATTTTTGATATAGCAAGATAATACAAGAATCTAGGTATAATTGAACCAAGATAACCTAAGTATTTCTTGCATGAATAGACAAAAGTTAACCCATTTCCTATGCAAATTCTGAAATGTCATCAATGATACTTAGTAGAGAATGTCTCGTGACCAATTTGCGTAGTACTAATGATTTCTTCACAAATACCAGACAAAGAAAAATCATACTCCTTCCTTGCTTTTCTAGTTCAATACATCATCGAATTGCTCGAGAGATATGATAGAAAATCAACCAATAATTCAAAATTTTCCTAAAGTATTCCAAACATTATTCAGATTAAGATAATCCAACTTGGTTATCAAAATTGATTTCTTTGTTGTGATTAACGTTGTTTTGACCATGTTGTTTGATTTCATTGCCATGGAGTGATCGGTTTGGTGTTGTGGTTGATTTGATGCATCAATGTATGTTGCGTTTTGTCAAACCATTATTTTTCCATTTGTGATGTTCTAAAAGCTCGTTGCCCCTCTCTTGTGTAGTATGTGTTTCTGCCCCCAGTGTAAACACAACCTAAATATGATGGATATGTACAAATGTCATCAGGCCATGATGAAAGACAAGGATTCTCGTTGCATGATCTGGATATGGTAGATATGTACAGATGATAGATATGCATAGATGATGTCGTAAAGTGAATGCAAGAAATAAGCTAATAGATAGAGGAGCCCATTTTGATCACAAGTAGCCCCTGTTTGCCAGGTTTTTCACCACTTGTTTTTATTGTACTTTTTCAGGACTTTTTTTAATTTTTATGTATTTTTTCATTACTTTTTCTAATTTTTATGATTTTCTTAGGACTTTTTCTGATTTTTATGAATTTTTCTAATTTTTATGATTTTTTCAGGACTTTTCTGATTTTTATGATTCAGACATAAAAATTCTTCAAATGAATGTTGTTGATCGGTTCTTCAAACAGGTCCCCTTCTGATGTAGATAACTGATATGCTCCAGAACCATAGGCTACAATGATGACAAATGGACCAAGCCAATTTGGTTCAAATTTTCCTTTCTTTTCTCTATCTTGTTGAGTGCATGGATTTTCTTTCAAGACTAAGTCACCTACTTGAAATTTTTGTGGTTTAACTCTATGATTGTAGCTACGGGACATAACTTGTTGATAACCCTTCAAATGATCTGCTGCATGTTGACATCTTTCATCTAACAGTTCTAGCTCTTGTAGACGAGATACTCTGTAGTCTTCATCATTTATCAATCCTTTGAGTGAGACCCTAAGTGAAGTTATTTCAACCTCTAATGGTAAGATTGCTTTTGCTCCATACACCAAAGCATATGGGGTGGCTCCTGTTGGTGTGAGAATGTTGGTTCTGTATGCCCTCAAAGCTGGATTTAACTAGACATGCCAATCATGACTGGCATCATTTACCATCTTCTTCAAGATCTTCAAGATTGTTTTGTTTGAAGCTTCTGCTTGACCATTTTCTTGTGGATAGTAAGGTGTAGAGAACCTATGTTGGATGTGAAATATTTAACAAAGTTCATCAACATCCTGATTCTTGAAAGGCCTCCCATTATCAGTAATGATAGAATTAGGAATTCCATATCAGCAAATGATGTAATTCAGGATAAATGAAGAGATTTGTTTACCAGTCACAGTCGTCAAATGAACAACTTCGATCCATTTTGTAAAATACTCCGTAGCTGTGATGATGAATTTATGCCCATTTGATGATGAAGGATGAGTTTTTCCAACAAGATCTAGTCCCCACTGAGAAAAAGGCCATGTCAAAGTGAAAGGTTGTAGTTCCTGTGTAGGTGCATGAATAAGATTCCCATGGATCTGGAATTTAGAACACTTCTTGACAAAAGTAAAATATTCTCTCTCCATGGCAGGCCAATAATATCCCATTCTAACAAGTTTCTTGGCTACGGTTAAGCCACTTGAATGAGTTCCACAAATACAACCATGAACCCCTTGTAAGGATTTTTTAGATTCATCACATTCAAGACATCGAAGGAGTGTACCATCAAGACCACGTCGGTAAAGGATATCGGCGATCAAGGTATAACAAGATGATTGGCGTATAAAATTCCTTTTTTGGTTTCGGGATAAGTTCAGAGGTAAGATGTTATTTTGCAAGTAGGTATAAATCTTGCCATATAAAGGTGAATTAGAACCGGTTAAATGGCATATGACTTGGGTCTCAGGATTATCATAGGTGGGAGAAAAAAATTGTTCCACCAAGAATTCGTACTGTGTTTGATGTTCTGATAATTGTAACAAGGAAGCAATTGTAGGTATTGCATCTGCAGCTTTATTATCAATCCTTGGGATTTCAGAAAACTTGATTGCCACAAAATACTTTTTAAAATCATCCACTATATTCTTATAAGGTAGAAACTTATCATCTTTAGTTTGATAATCATCATTGATTTGATTAATGACAAGTTGTGAATCGCCATAGACTTGCAACTCTGTAATCTGCTAGTCCAGTGCTATCTTCATTCCTATGAGTAAGGCTTCATATTCAGCTATGTTATTTGTGCAAGGAAACATCAACCGATATGATTTTGCAATGGTATGTCCTTCAGGTGTAACAAAAAGAATCCCTACCCCCGAGCCATGTTGCGTGTAAGATCCATCAAAATTACAAAGTGTCCATGATTTCTTAATTATTTATTTGTCAAGGCGGTAGGTCAAATTTTAGTTGCATTCCCTAGGCATCATAATCATCATTTCCAGCATAAACTTTCCCTTAGGATTCATCTTGGTAGAATTTGGATTAGGATCACTCACCTCACTTTGCGAAACCATTTTCTTTAAAACTAGGTTATCTTGGGACTTGATCATTACTCCTCTTTTCAGTCATTGTCCTTTTGTGAGAACCTCCAACTCAACAGTCTAGTTAGGAAATCTCACTTGTCATTTTGACCTCGTCACTTAGTCTCCTTAGCAAGTCCTTTTGATAACCAAAATTGAGACATAAGTCAAGTTTATAGTGGTTAGGCAAACCTTTCTCCAAATATTGTCTAACTTAGTCCTCATTTTGAACTTAGACTTTGCATTGTCCATCTTAGTCCTCATTTTGCACTTAGGCTTTACATTGATATCATTCACCCTAGTCATCATTTTGCACCTAGACTTTTCATTAATCATCTCAATCCTTAGACAAAAAAATCCAAAAACTTAGTCTTGCATTGTCATCCCTTATTATCAAAAAAAAAAAAAAAAACATAGGCTAGCATCATCCTTGCATTTAATTGTCATTCTCATCACTCTCATTTGAGCAATTTCCTTTTATGGTGGAAACTAGACTCCAAAGAAAGAAAAGACAAATGGAAAACTTTGGACAAGATTCCAATTCCAACATCACCAATCACACGTATGACCCAAATTGGACGTTTGACGACCCATTTAGCAACACAAATACTCAACCTCTCATGACCATACCATCCTCATCAAACATCTCCTTTGAACCATTCTTACGTAAGGATGAATATGGACAAATACTTGGGAAAAACCTAGAGGTAGCAGCACAAGATCTAGAGGCGGCCTTTTTCATAGAACAAATGGTCTTATATGATAGAGACAGATATTTTGCCATACTTTTAAATCAAGGAGCTAAATTACCCCATGGGTTTGACATTAATACTTTGAGATCGACATCTCCTTACCATAATGTCAACAATACACATAACATGTGCAATAGTGGTCAGCCTCCAAACAACACAAGCAATACTTTTTTGATGCTACCTCACAAAATGTCGCAACTACCATGAGTGCTACCTCCAACATTCCAAACAATTCCAATTCAATCAACGCTACATCCATTGGAGGAACACAATCTATCACATTGCCTACACTATCCACAATATCATCACAATCGGCTGGAGCCACCTTTGGGTCCTCGGCAATGTGGGCAAGTTATTCCAATCCTCTATTTACCACTACAGTAAATGCCATGAGGGCATCATCAAGCCACTCAAACCATTTGTTTACGACTACATATAGTACCATGAGTGCATCTTCATCAAATTCTCTCATTGGTACCTCATATAATCCTTTGGGAGGAAGTAAATGACATCTCCTTATTCAAGGACCACAACTGAATGTTAACACATCAACACAGCTTAATGCCATCACCTCCCAAGGACAAAATATGAACATTCCCCTTGTACAATACCAACAATTTGGACAAGGAAATCAAAACACACAACCTATGGCATCATTCACACATCAAAATATTCATGGCCACCATATTCCCCAAATATTGACCCAAATGGTTGGGGAACACATTTCGACATATTCATCCCATATTCATACCCACCAACATGTCCCCAATCCAAACTTACAATACCAACAAAACGCAAATCAGAACACATCATACATGTCACAACAACACATTCCTCAACAACACACCAACATCCACTCACAAAAAATGGGGAACCATGGTGTACCAATCAATCCAATGTATGGGGCCACAAATGACCCTATAACAGATGCCTTGCAAGCAAAGCTAATGGGTCTAGACAAGACCATAGAAAACATGCAAATATCTGACAAGAAATCACAAGTGTCATATGATTTATCCATATATCCCTTTAGCATGAACTTACCCATGCCACCATTTCCTCTGGGATATGTGTCACCTAATTTTACCAAATACAGAGGAAAGACTAATCCTATCGAACATATCTGAGAATTCGTGACCAACTGTATGGACGTCACCTATGAACAAACGTACTTGTGAGACTCTTTTCTAAAAGTCTTGCAGGTCCTACCCTTGAATGGTTCTCCACTCAAAAGGATATCAAAACATGGGATGAACTTAAACACAAATTCATAAAAAAATACTCCTATAACATTGACATGGACACCTCTATTACTAGCTTATGCAATCTCACGCAAGAGGAGGCTGGTGAAACTTTCATCCCATTCTTCCAAAAATGGAGAAGTCTAGCTAGTCATTGTCACATCGAAATACCCAAAAAGGAAAAGGTTGACATGTTCGTTCAAACACTTCTAGGCCCCTTAAAATATTGTTTGCAAGTGCATTGTTGCACAACTTTCACAGACCTAGTCGAAAAGGGTGTCCAGGTTGAGAAAGCTCTTATTGCAAAAGGAGAGATAAAATATGGTCCTAAAAACACAACTATAAATCCTCCCGCTGACAAAAATAAGTACTGGGTAAAAAATAAACACGTTACCAATGACGGTGTTGTCGATGCCAAGGCTGTCAACACTATGGGTCATGTACTGGATCTGAAAGAGGTTCAACCGCAAAACAAACCAACAACGATACTGACACCCCCTACCAATTCCATCTCAAATAACCAAAATGGTCAAAATAGTCCAGGTCAAGGACAATTCCACCAAACAAGACAATTCCCAAAAAGACGAACATACTCAGCGTTGGGAGAACCAATTGAGGATGTCCTTAAAAATCTCCTCCAAAATGGTCTCATCACACTTGAAGAACCAAAGCCATATGACCTAGGGAAATTTAAACCATCAAGGTCAGATGATAATTCTTTTTGTGAGTACCACTAGGCTAAAGGACATAAGACATCATCTTGTCGACAACTCAAAAATATTGTGCAAGACCTTATTGAAAGCTGAATAATTGAATTGGGTGGACCACAATTTTCATCAAATGTTGACCATACCATCCATAAGAACCCACTACAAGACCATGGTTCTAATAACACTTCCACGTTAGGTCCTAAGACGAATAATAATTAAACCAATTACGCCTATGCCAAGTATGACTATTCCAGTGGACCTATCATTAACAATGTCTGAACTGATGATGAAAGCATCAACACCATCACTGTCAAACGAGCACCTCAATGCAACGCCACTACTCGAAGTGGAAAGATCACGATAGCTGGTATGTTTCTTGCTAGGCAACCTAAGATCACCATACCTGGTCCATCTCCTAAACAACAGCAACCTGGTTCATCCACAAAGCAGTGGCAACCCAAGAGTCAATTTAACCTTATCGATCAATTAGGCAAAACCCCTACGCCGATTTTCATACTTGAATTGCTTTGCATTTCTCCCACGCATAAGGCTATACTAGATAAAACCCTGCAAGAGTCATCTGTCTCTAAGGATATTGATTTCAACCAATTTGAGACCATGGTTGGATATCTCACTAGACCTCATCATGTCACCTTTTCTTATCAGGATTATTCGTCACCCAAGACCAACCATAATGATGCACTACATATCGAAACTTTCATCCATAAGCACAAGGTCAGAAGAGTTTTAGTAGATGGTGGAGCAGGATTGAACATATGCTCCTTAAAACTGGTTAAGGCTCTAGGATTTTATGATGCATGCATAGACCCTACAAAGAGCATAGTCATAAAAGCATATGATGACGAAGAATGCTCTTCTAGGGGCATTATTTCTCTTCCTATCAAAGTCGGGCCAGTCATTGTGGACACAACTTGCCAGGTCCTAGATCTAGAATTACCTTACAACATCTTGCTTGGTCACCCATGGATTCATGCCTTAAAGGTCATCCCCTCCACATATCACCAATGCTTGAAATTCCCATTTGACGGCACAAAAATCACTATATATGGAGACCCCGACCCTTTTCAATATTGTACCAACCTAAGGGGTATTTTTGAAAATCGAGTGCCCATCAACCGAGAAGCTCCTATCTCTTCTTCTAAATACATTGACCCATCCACACTGGCATCATCCTCCATGTCCACTCCATCCATGACTTCCACCATGCCACCATCTCCCTCACTTCCTAAAGCTGAGTCTAATTTCAAGATCTAGGACCTAGGCTGTGGAGAATTCAAACTATGTATGATATATAGCATCACAACAATACCCAAGTCTCCAAAGGTCTATGGTCGGCCATGCTTTAGAATGGAACCCAAAGAAATTTTCAAAGTTCCACCAAAAATTATTTTCATCAAATGGGGAGACATGAGTAACGAGGACATTGCCGATATTACAGGATGGCTCTATAAGGAAATGGAAGACCTACCCCCATTACCAATTAAGAAATATGGCAAGGGATATGACATGATGAAGGCTAAAGGCTACGATGGAACTAGTGGCCTAGGCAAACATAAGAATGGGCGAAGAAAGCCCATAGAATCTTTCAAAATACCAAAGTATCTTGGATTAGGGTATGGATTTCCCAACAATGATGACTAACGTACCAATGGACTTTCGAGTGAGCTTGTGCATGCTTCGGAAAGTGTCGAGACTATTAAGGAAACCTTTACTGAAACTAATTTCCAAGAGTGGGAATTTGGCTCCCAACGATCCTTAAGTGACTGTTGCCTTGATGATTTGTTCCTTGAAGCTGAGAAGCTTACCTCTAAACAAAAATTTTGGCAAACATTTAAAATCGATCAAGCACCAAATAGTCATAGTCCCATTTACCTTCCCCATGACATACAAGCCCCACCATCTAAACCCCATAACCATCAGTCCAATCCATCTGAATTGACAGATAACATTGATACCCACGACTCTGAGTCCTTCACCCCTTACTTTGACAACGAATATGAGACAAGTGAAGGGGAATATTGGATAGAGTTTGACGTAGAATTGGATGATGACAACTTCATCTTCAATGTATTTGAATTTGTCTTCATGCTTTCTACATCCTCCCTTCAGATCACCAATGCTAACAATGGCATTTCCTTAGTCTACCCACAACTAATCAATTGGGACCAATAAGGCCCGCTAGTCCTAGACACCTTTCAAAATGATGAGGCCATTGCAGATTTTATGGGATTACATGAGAGCATACCCAGTGGTGATCACAAGGTTGGATTCGCCATTAACCTAGATTGTGCAACTTACTTTGGGGAGACTGCTCCGTCCTCCAGTCGCAAAATTAAAAATAAGAATAAAGCAAAAAATGAAACGTCTTTAGGTGAAAATTGAAAGGCACCTTCTAATGACAAAAAGTTAAAAAAAAGGACATATCTACGCGTGAAAATGTCTCTGAGGCACCCAAAGATGGAGGACTGGACTTTCTTCCCATAACTCAAGAGAAATCAGCTATGCTCATAGAGAACACCATAGAAGCCAACATATCAACAACAGAAGATCCCAAAATGGTCCTCTTTGTTGCATCCTTGACTAAAGAAGAGAAACCAAAATTTCACAAATCCTTTGCAAACCATAAAATCAACTTTGCATGGTCCTATGCCGACATGCCAGGACTAGACCCAAAATTGGTTCTGCACCATCTACCATTATTGTCGAATTCCAAACTAGTTAAACAGAAGTTATGCAAAATGCATCCTTAGGTCGCTCTATTAGTCAAGGCTAAGTTGAAGAAACTTCTAGATGTCGGGTTCATACGGTCTATTGATTATGCTAAATGGATATCTAACCTTGTGCCAGTAACAAATCCAAATGGAATGACCTATTTCTGCACAAATTTCAAAGACTTAAACAAAGCATGCCCAAAAGATGACTTTTTGTTGCCAAATATAGACATCATTGTCGACCTCACAGCAGGATACGAAATGTTGTCCCTCATGGATGGTTTCTTAGGCTACAATCAAATTTGTATTGCCCTGAAAGACCAACATAAAATAGCATTCACTTGCCCTTGAGGTACATACTGATGGAATGTCATGCTTTTTGGTCTTAAAAATGCAAGTGCCACGTATCAGAGGGCTATGACGACAATCTTTCATGACATGATGCATAAAATAATGGAATATTACGTGGATGACCTTTTGGCTAAATCAATAACAAGAAAAGACCATCTAAAAGTGTTAGACACAATTTTCAAGAGACTAGAAGAATATAAAGTCTGACTGAATCCTAAGAAATGTGTCTTTTGCATAACATCTAGAAAACTTTTGGGATACATAGTTTCTCGAAGAGGCATTGAGGTCGATCCAGCCAAAGTCAAAGCCATCATGGAAATGCCTCCTCCCAAAGGAATAAGTGAACTCTGAACATTACAAGGTAGGGTGCAATCTATTCGGCACTTCATGGAACAACTGGCTGACAAGTGTCAACCATTCCAATATCTTATGCACAAGGGAATCCCTTTTGTGTGGACAAATAAATGCCAAGAGGCCTTTCAGCTAATCAAAGACTACCTACTATCACCACCAGTCCTTATGCATCCCATTCAAGGAAATCATTTAATTCTATACATCTCGTCCACTACATCAACACTGGGGGCATTACTGGCACAAAATGACCATGACAAGAAAGAAAGGGCCATATATTATATCAGTCGGACACTGTTCAGGTATGAACTGAATTACACATCAATTGAACGTGATTGTCTAGCAGTTGTCTTTGTAGCTCAGAAGCTAAGACATTATATGTTGAGCCATGAGATAGTTGGTAGAAAACATTGACCCCCTCAAATATCTATTGAGTCGTGCAGCATTGACAGGATGTCTGGAAAAATGGGTAATGATCTTGAGTGAATATGATATTCAATATGTAGAAAGAAAGGCAATAAAGGGACAAGTCACAGCAGACCAACTGGCATACGCACCTATACAAAGTGATCACCCTTTAGTGGCATATTTCCCAGATGAGTAAATATTCCATACGGAACCTAAGTCACCTTGGAGACTCTACTTTGATGGATCGCATACTAATCATGGCTCAGGGGCAGGAATCCTATTTATCACCCCTCAAGGAGATTCCATTCCTAAATCCTTCCGCATAGCTTTCCCATGTACCAATAATGTGGCGGAATATGAGGCACTGGTCATAGGACTTAGAATGGCAATAAAATGGAAAATCAGAGCACTACATGTCTATGGGGATTCTCAGTTAGTCATCAACCAAGTTAACGATGACTACGACACTAAGGATGAGAAAATAATGCCCTACAAATGAATGGTTGACAACTTTCAAACATATTTTTCACACAGTAACGTTTGAGCAAGTTCTGAGAGCACAGAACAAGGCAGCATATGCAATGGCTACGATCGGCTCTCTCCTTACATTCCAAGCAATATGCCTCAATTGGAGTTCTTGGTAGAACAACTTTTGGTCCTCACCTATGACATTCTAGAGTCAGAGATGGTCTATGAGCTTGTTGGTCCTGATTCTCCTTGGTACCAAGACATTCATGACTACCTTAAGTCTCAAACCCTTCCCCCTAAATTGTCTAATAACTAGAGGAAGTCTTTTATCTGAAAATCTGCAAGATATGCCATCATTAGCGACACCCTTTACCAACGTAGCTTTGACAACACCCTCCTTAGATTTCTTGACACCAATGAAGCATGCACAACCTTACATAAAGTACATGAGGGTATATGCGGGTCTCATTCGAGTGGTCCTACTCTAGCCAAGAAGATAATGAGACTTGGGTATTATTGGCCGACCATTGAGAAAGATCCACTAGAATATGTCAGGACTTGTCGCCAATGCCAGATTCACAACGATTTGATTCATGCTCCAGTGCAGGAACTTCGTCCGATCACTTCTCCTTGGCCCTTTGCATAATGGGGACTCGACCTCGTGGGTAAGATCCATCCCACCTCATCAAATGGCCACAAATTCATCATCACCGCCACTGAGTATTTTATGAAGTGGATCAAATCCATCCCCCTGACATACATAACCGACAAACAAATCTCCAAATTCATTCTTAACTACATCATTTGTCGATATGGCCTTCCACAATCCATCATCATTGAAAATGGACGTTCGTTTAAAAACCAAGACATTCATGAGTTATGTGAGTGATTTCACATTCAATATCATTTTTCCTCTTTGTATTACCTATAGGGAAACAGTCAAGCTAAGGCGTCAAATAAAACCATTGTTAAAATCCTGAAAAAGACTGTCAATGACGTTGGTCGTGACTGGCATATTCAACTTAACCCTGCTCTATGGGATTACCGCACTAGCATTCATACACACATAGGAGCCACTCCATTTTCCCTGGTCTTTGGAGCTGAGGCCATCTTGCCCATCGAGGTTGAAATTCCTTCCCTACGAGTCTCCCTAGAGGGTTTGACCAACGATGAAGAATACAGACAACCGCGTCTACATGAGTTGGAGATGTTAGAGGAAAGACAACAAAATTCCCTAAACCATCTATAGACATATCAGAATCGTCTTTGTCACAGTTACAACAAGAAATTCATGGTCAAGAAGTTTGACATTGGTGACTTAGTCCTCATGTAGAATCCTAAAAATTAGGCAGATAGAAAAACCTATAAAATTTGAACCAAATTGGCTAGCTCCCTACGTCATCATATCCTCCTTTGGTTCTGGAGCTTATCAGCTGGCGACTCTAGATGGAGAAAAACTAATAGAACCTATCAATAGTCTACATCTCCACAAGTTATATGCATAGCATTAGAAAGTCAAGCTGAAAACTTTTAAAATACAAAAAATTTGAAAAATGATAAAAAAAATTGTTGCCTTCATGAAAACCTGGCAAACAGGCATCTTGGTGGCACCAAAAAAATGAAAAAATGACAAAAATAGTAAAGAGAAAAAAAATTGTCCAAAAGTGAAAACCTGACAAACAGGCGCTTTGGATACGTACCATGGTGAAAACCTGGAAAATAGGCGCCATGCGTAGTCAATCATTGCTCTGCCATCTACTGTCACTTTATCTGTCTTGGCCTATGATGAAGCACATTTTTCGTCACCACCACGACACTTGACATGACATCATACCCCTCCTCTCATGGTTGACAAACGGTTGACATCCAATCCTGCATACCGTCCATCCGGCATCACATGCATATCCCTTTCATGTCCTTTAAAATTGGCTAAGTCTTGGACTTGATTAGGGGCATAAATTTTATCACGTAACCACAGTGGGTATTGCACATGGTCTCAACAATTGTAAAAATTCCTAAAAAAGACAAAAACATTACAAAAAGTCCTGAAAAAAGACAAAAATATCGCAAAAAGTCCTGAAAAAAGACAAAAACAAAAACAAAAACAAAAACATCACAAAAAGTCCTAAAAAAAGAAAAAAACATTACAAAATGTCCTAAAAAAAATTTTTAAAAGGGAGACAAAAACATCACAAAACGTCATGAAGAAAGACCAAAAACATTGTAAAATGTCATGAAAAAATACCTAAAAATTCAAAAAATGTCCTGAAGAAACCCCAACAAATGTCAAAACGCAAAATGAAGTCATTTCCCATTAAAAGTATGTCATGTCAATCAATCAGTCTTTTTCATTTGTCTGAACTACATTGTCTCTACACATTTGCTACGTAGGCAAGACTCATTTTCGAGTCCCCGAGACATTAGGTCAGTCCTTTTAGGTTTGTCAAAATAAAATCATGATTCAATCTTTGGTCATCAAGACAAATTCATTGGTCATGTCGAACTACGAGATCTCTAAGTGTATGACATAGGCAAGGCTATATGTCGATGAGCCCCCAAGGCCGCACTAGGTCAGTCCATTAGGGTTCATGACATTACACTGGCACACACGTCAAAAACTCTTCAAGTCAAACAAGTCATCTCAAAATAAGCAAATTACTACAACCAAATTATGGCAACCATTTATTCAACGTGACAATTACACCAGTGAAAACATCGACATGTAGTCGACACATGTCAATTCAGTTAACTTCAATCAAATTTGGTCAAAACAAGTTACATTATCATAACTAGTCAAACTGTCAACTCTTGGTTATCTTTCAGATGTGTCTTGAAGAATATCCTTTGTCATTTATGCCTTAGGATGTGTCCTTCCTAGGCATCATCACCGTCATCCAAAATTTTTGAGGGATCCTCTTAACACTTAAAGATCACTCCTCTTGACATCGATATCTTTCAGATGTGTCCTTATGAAGAATAGCCTCTGTCATTTATGCCTTAGGATGTGTCCTTCCTAGGCATCGTCACTATCATCTGACATTTTTGAGGGATCTGATCTATGGCTTAGGATGTGTCCTTCCTAGGCATCGTCACTATCACTGGAATTTTCAGGAATCCCTTTTGACATTTAGGGATCAATCCTCTCGACATCCACATTATTTAGGATGTGTCCTTCCTGAATTTGGCAATCTTCGGCATTCATCATCTTGGCATCATCAAAACCTTGACACCCTGGCATCTCAACATCATCAAACCTGACATCTTGACATTAAAAGACTTGGCATCCAAACACACTTGGAAAACATTTTGCACTTGTCTTTTGGTTTTTCATCATGTTACGATTTTTTCAGCAAGATCTAGACAACAGGATTTAGAGAAGCGGCGACGTATCATGACGTTTGTCTTGTATTTTGACACTCATGTTACTAGTTTCTCAGTGATGTCCTGACTACGGGATTTAGAAAAGCAGTGACGTACCATGATCATGGATTTATTTTTTCCTTTTGGAAAATCATGTTGCTAGTTTCTCAAGGATGTCCTAGAAATAGGATTTAGAGAAGCAACGATGTTTCATGACTTATCGTTCTTGTCTTTTTCTGCTTATGGTTGGTTATGACAAAAAGATTGGGGCAATTGCGCTCTTCATATGATTCATGATCATCCTTGTCTATGACTGCTTGTCTTATGTGATTGTATGACCTTGCACACCTTGATCTATGTCATATCATGGTGTTTGTTAGCCATCACAATAATCTTCCCAATGATGATTAAGAGAAATAAATATTAAAGTCCTATGGTAAAGTTTTGAAGGATTTGGTCTAGGAACTAACATGCATCTCCTTTTGTCTTGTCACCTTCTCTCGTCCATCTCTCGATAATACCTGAAACACAAAAACATAAGTGCATACATAATCATATAGACATTGCATTAGGTCCATACATACATCATCCATATCCTTAAATCATATACATTCTATTACATATTTCATTATACATAGTCATGCATTAACATAATCATAAACATGGCATCAATTCAAATAAATACATTATATCATCATCATCCATGGCATAACATCAACATGACATATAACTACGCATTGCATAATCATGGCATCACACCATAGGTAACCATCATAGGAGATACATGACAGGACATATAAATAACACCATCATTCATCATAAATGCATAATCCACATAGGCATCACATAAACATACATCATAAATGCATAAATCAAATGACACGCATATAGGCCACATCAAAACTGCATCATATATATCATCTCAAAAAATATAATGTCACTGGATAAAGTTAGGGGATATCCCAAAAATAGAGTTCCCAAGCTCGATAGTCAATACATAATGTGTCATAACATAAAGTATGAACCATGAAGCCAAATATAGTAAGCATGTCCCTATGAAATTCTCTCCTCATCCCCTCGTGGCGAAGAGTGTGGTGACTAATGACCTGTGCTTGGCACTGAGGTAATCGGTGGAACTATAGCAGCCTCTGTCTGTGAACCCAATGGAACTAACACTGATGGCATCATCTCCATGGTAAAATGCATCTGTGATGACACTGCAGTGTGACTCTGTGAGGCCAAAGGATCTGTCACTGGAGGCGGACCAAGTACTGATCTATGGCCTGAACCTAATGACCCATGTGAGTGCCCTGACCTGTGACTGGAGGAATGTTTGTGATGGGACCTGTGACTTGAAGTATGCCCTAAAGAGGTTGAGCCCCTCGCACTACTCTAACTACCACTGCCACTACCTGACCTACTACCACTACATGTCTGAGTCCTGGTTAGAGTGGGATCTCTCATCTTGGCTGGTACGACATGCTCATATAACTTCCTATATCTCCCAAGTCGTACGCTAACCCTACCAAAATCTCGTGCCAGATCTGTGAATGGTCTCGTGCATAGTCGCGCAAACTCTGTACACCATTGCGTTGCCTCCTACTGGTGGATCACTGCTTGATCCCGCTCTACCCGAGTCACCTCAAACTCTACCTACAATGCTCTGACCTGTGTGGGACTCTCATCCAGTCTCCTATGTAAGTCTGTCACCCTCTGGTCTGTCGTGGCATCATGGGGTAATGTCAAGCTGGATGGTACCTCCTCCTCTCCCTCCACCATGCTCTATCTCAAAAAAATCTCGGCCTCATCCTCATCATCCTCCCTTGTATCGTCCTCTCCTCTGACTCCCTCCCACGGCATATCAACGTCCATCTTAGCCTCTGGTCAAACCTCCTCCTCCCTAACCTCCTGATCCTATCTGGTCTCCTCCTCAGCTACATGCTCCTCCTTGGCCATGTGCTCCTCATGACCTATGTCCTCCTACTCCCATCTAGGCTCCTCCTCCTCTCTCTCCTCCTCGCTTTCCTCTGGGATAGCATCCAGTTCCCCTCTCACTGCATGTTGTCTCACCCTCCTGCCATCTCTCCTCCATCTCTGGTCATCCCCTTTGTCATCCCCATCATCTCCGTCATCTTCGTCTCTCCCTCCACCTCTACTTTTGTCTCTCCCTCCACCTCTTCCTTTGTCCCTACCTCCATCTCTCCCTCTGCCTCTACCTTTGTCGCCACCTCTACCCCCTTGCCTAGCTCGTGGCACATGTGCTATCACTTATCTCCTATCGATCGGCGCTGGCCCATCTGGATCTGTCAGTGGCACTGGTCAATGTGCCATCCACCACAAGTCATAGTCAATGATCATCCCCGGATCTATAATCCCATCCCTCCATCCCCACTGTTGTGCCACTAGCCCATCAATCTGCTACATGGAAAATGGTACAAGAATAGGTGGACCCCAAGCTCCCTCCCTCAAAGATCTGGCACACTCAGTTGTACCCACTGGTACACCTTGCTACTCTCCAAACTGTCTCAGTACATGTTGTGGCAAATACATCTCTATGATGAGATTACTCTGCACTGTCCTACCAATCAAATAACGGTACTGTCTACAGAAGCTGAGATGGTCATCCTCATCATCCCACTATTCGCAGTCTCTATAGGTCCTCCAAATGAATGAAATCATGGTGTTGATTTGATGATGCCACCAACCTATCTCTCCCACCCTCATCTGCTGGAGAGCACCGGCATAGTAATAAGCATATGGCATCCCCTCTACTAGTTGCGGTCTTTGGATAGGAGGTCAAAATATGGCTACATGCTCCCAGGCCCATATCATCAGAAGTGTTGTACCACATCCAATTCTTTGTGCCCTCCTGTAGGCCACCTCATGGAGCTGATGGTAAAGCATGCCTAACAAACAAGGTCCCCAAGCATAAATAGTCCTATCTCACCTCATGCCCACTAGAACATCACCCCAACCAATGGGAAACCCGTGACAATGGCGGTCGGGAATCAAGACTCTACCGATCAATGTCGCCAACAGTGCATCAAACTAGCCATAATGCTTTGCCATAAACTCCCAGTGGATCTTGTATCCCTCAATGCCAAGTCCTACACCCTCGTCATGATAATAGGCTGTAAAGGTCTAATAACCGTGTTGAGGGTCATAGACGATCCACTCTCCTCGGATTGGCAAACATAGAATACGGTAGACATCCTCTAGAGTCACGGTAGCCTCTCCTGTTGGCAAATAGAAAGAATATGTCTCTGAGTGCCATCTCTCGCACAACGCAGTCAACAATCCCCTATTCACCCGAATAATGGGCATATAGGCAACATAATACAAACCCAGCTGCATCAACCGTCGTCACTCTCGCAAACTCAGATGATCTCAGAACTAGAAGGTCGATGGCCTACTCTCCCACATATAGATGGGTGCTAGCTGTCTCTGCACATGATCAAACACATTAGTACCTTATAGACAATCATCATTATCATTTGTGTCACTCAAAAGCATTAAAAATTTGAAACCCATCAAAATCAACCTTGGTCAAAGTCAAAGTCAAATGCGTCGCGTTGACTTCAAATGCATCACGAGGAAGCGTTTGCGTCATTCTATACTTCAATTAGGTTGTGATATGTTGAATGCGTCGTTCTGGCTGCCATTTGCGTCGTAACGGGGCATTTGCGTCTTGAATTTTGGCATATGCATTGTTTTTACCTCAAATGTGTCACCCTATTGCGAATTCGTCATTATGCCTATCAATTGCGGCTTGTTTTGTGAATGCATCGTGATTTCTTACGAATGCAACACAATCAATGGACCTACCCTAAAAATGTTATGTGATTGTGTCACGACACATCAAATGCGTCGAATGTGCACGCGAATGCGGCTTATGCGCACACATATGCATTGTAGCACATTTTTTGTTGACCCTCAAACCCTAAATTTTACATGCAAAATGATAAAATGACAAAGTGGGTTAGGGGTACATACCGCTAGCTCTGAGCCCTCCGGTCACCTGTGGGTCCGCATGATCTCTTTGCGATGCTTGGTCACTAGAATCACCATGTCTGCTACAATCCTCTTCGCTCGGCGCTCTTAAAATTGCTAAGGTGAATAGTGAAAATGAATTGACTTTTACCCCTTTGTCAACCTATTTATAAAGTCAAAATGACATTTGTCAACTCTTTTATTACTGGAGGCCCTTTTGACCAACTTTGACCACCCTTTTGGCTACTCTAAACACGCCATAATTCGAAACCGGCTGCACTATTATTTTTTTGATCATTAAATTGACTTATCAGGACACTTTCCAAATTTTTTTATCACCTGGCCAAAATTCAAAAAAAATTCCGAGGGGGCATCGATACTTT